>CM059211.1:20526038-20831038 GCA_030347435.1 Clarias fuscus | reverse complement strand
ATTGTGTATGTTGTGGAGTTGCATACAGTATTTCGTCTGCTCTTCTCATTCAGCTCCCAAAAGGATATTTTTCTAGTTCGCATTAAAGGTAATTAGAATAAGGCGAGCAAAAAGAAGGATAAAAAAAGACGAATCGTTGTCATATACACACGTGGACAAAATTGTTGGTACCCTTCGGTCAATGAAAGAAAAACTCACAATGGTCACAGAAATAACTTTAATCTGACAAAAATAATAATAAATAAGAATTCTATGAATGTTAACCAATGAAAGTCAGACATTGCTTTTCAACCATGCTTCAACAGAATTATTTAAAAAAATGAACTCATGGAACAGGCCTGGACAAAAATGATGGTACCCCTAACTTAATAGTTTGTTGCACAACCTTTTGAGGCAATCACTGCAATCAAACGATTCCTGTAACTGTCAATGAGACTTCTGCACCTCTCTGCAGGTATTTTGGCCCACTCCTCATGAGCCAGCTGCTCCAGTTGTTTCCGGTTTGAAGGGTGCCTTTTCCAGACAGCATGTTTCAGCTCCTTCCAAAGATGCTCAATAGGATTGAGGTCAGGGCTCATAGAAGGCCACTTTAGAATAGTCCAATGTTTTCCTCTTAGCCATTCTTGGGTGTTTTTAGCTGTGTGTTTTGGGTCATTGTCCTGTTGCAAGACCCATGACCTGCGACTGAGACCCAGCTTTCTTTTTTTTTTTTTTGGATTTTTCCCCGATTTTCTCCCTAATTTAGTCGTGTCCAATTCCTCCCCGTCACTAGGGGGCTCCCACATTAAGGCTACTACTACCAATCAGCCGGGAGGGCCGAAGACTATCACGTGTTTCCTCCGAACCACGTGACGCCAGCCGACCGCATCTTTTCGAACTGCTCGCTCGCGCACCGTTGGGGGCGGCGTAACACACTCGGAGGACAGCGCTATCCGCTCCCTCCGTTGCGCGAGCTCACAGACGCCCCTGATTGGCTGTAGAGCCGTGATTAATGTGGGAGCACTAAGTACCTCTCATCCCTCCCCTCTGAGAGAGCTCGGCCAATCAGCTCTCTCTAGACCTCCGGCTGCGAGAGGTTACAGCACCACCCGGGATTCAAACTAGCGACCTCCGGATGATAGGGCGAGCGCTTTAACCACTGCACCACTCAGAGGCCTGAGACCCAGCTTTCTGATACTGGCCTGCACATTTCTCTCTAGAATCCCTTGATAGTCTTGAGATTTCATTGTACCCTGCACAGATTCAAGACACCCTGTGCCAGATGCAGCAAAGCAGCGCCAGAACATAACAGAGCCTCCTCCATGTTTCACAGTAGGGACAGTGTTCTTTTCTTCATATGCTTCATTTTTCCGTCTGTGAACATAGAGCTGATGTGCCTTGGCAAAAAGTTCCATTTTTGTCTCATCTGTCCATAGGACATTCTCCCAGAAGCTTTGCGGCTTGTCAACATGTAGTTTGGCATATTCCAGTCTGGCTTTTTTATGATTTCTTTTCAACAATGGTGTCCTCCTTGGTCGTCTCCCATGTAGTCCACTTTGGCTCAAACAACGACGGATGGTGCGATCTGACACTGATGTTCCTTGAGCATGAAGTTCACCTTGGATCTCTTTAGAAGTCTTTCTGGGCTCTTTTGTTACCATTCGGATTATCCGTCTCTTTGATTTGTCATCAATTTTCCTCCTGCGGCCACGTCCAGGGAGGTTGGCTACAGTCCCATGGATCTTACATTTCTGAATAATATGTGCAACTGTAGTCACAGGAACATCTAGCTGCTTGGAAATGGTCTTATAGCCTTTACCTTTAACATGCTTGTCTATAATTTTCTTTCGAATCTCCTGAGACAACTCTTTCCTTCGCTTCCTCTGGTCCATGTTGAGTGTGGTACATACCATGTCACCAAACAACACAGTGACTACCTGGAGCCCTATATATAGGCCCACTGACTGATTACAAGATTGTAGACACCTGTGATGCTAATTAGTGGACACACCTTGAATTAACATGTCCCTTTGGTCACATTATTTTCAGTATTTTCTAGGGGTACCATCATTTTTGTCCAGGCCTGTTCCATGAGTTTATTTTTTTAAATAATTCTGTTGAAGCATGGTTGAAAAGCTATGTCTGACTTTCATTGGTTAACATTCATAGAATTTTTTTTAATTATTACTTTTGTCAGATTAAAGTTATTTATGTGACCATTGTGAGTTTTTCTTTCATTGACCGAAGGGTACCAACAATTTTGTCCACGTGTGTAAGTAGCTTATCTTGACCTTAACTGTCCAAGCAATTGTCAAGTGTTTTAAAAGAAGTTTCCGACATTCAAGTAAGAAATTCATAGGTGCAAATATAATTACACTGTTTCTCTTTAGCACCTTTAGCCTTATTATATTATGTCTTTAATTGAAAAGCTTGCAAGAGCAATTGGTTCAATAAGTGCCTTTCAGTATTCTCTCATAGATTATTCTGCCCTGGTATCTTTTTAATTAGCCTCATTTATGAGATGAAAACATTTAGAGCACAGGGGGGAAAAATCTTCTGAGCAATGTCTAAATTAAAATTCCCTGCAAGGCAGTACCTCTTCTTTTTCATTTGTAGTGATTAAATCGCTGATATTAATATGTGCACATGAATGTTTAAATGTTTATTATTCCCCTGTAAATAATAATGCAGTCCTAATGGCTTTAGATGAGAAATATGCAAATGTGCTTAAGAACATTTGGGCTAAGTCCTACATGTTACTTTTTGTCTTCCAAACAAGTGTATTTAATGATAAATAATTTATTTGTAGTCTCGTACACCCTGTGCTTTATTGAATTTTAAGGAAGGCGTTTGAACTTTTTCTCCCTTGGATTTAACGAGCTCTTTCAGCTTCGGACAGAACCAAGAAAATAAAAGGACTGACATCGTTAACGTCATTCTTTAACATCAACACAGTGCTGAAGATGTTTTTGTGCTGAAGCTTCTCACTACGTTTTTTTCCCACTTCTTTCCTGCCTCTATTTCTTTACTGTTTACTGCTAGTGCCAAACTATGAGACACCAAAGAGAGTCACTCACTATTTCATTCACTATTTCTTGCCAAGTGTGTCTCAGCTGAAAGGAGCCAGGAAAGCACAGTGTGAAGCAGCTCAGAGCATTCCTACAGCTTCTTCTTCTTCTTTCTCTTTGCCTGCCTCTCTCGCCCCTCCACCAACACATGGGCTATTTATGGCATGGATAATTTCCATGGGAACTGATGGGAGGCTTATCGGCTTTGGGTTGTTAATGGGAAAGCTTTTGACTTTCTGCTGACAGCGGAAGTGTTGAGCTGCAGCAGCCTCCTATTGTCTAACTGATAATGGAAAGAACACTTCATCAGCCTTCCAGCACAGCGGGTCAGGGCTGAAGTCTGCAGCAGGTTTATCCTGCCCATAATCACGGTGCTGCTTTTCTTTTTTTGTTATTGAAGTGCATGGGAATGCAATGCGGCTGAGGTCCACCAAATCTTCCCTCACTCCTGGACGTGCCCACCTGCATGTTTCCGTCAGTCCTGAAAGTACACAAGCCTTTTTTGAAAATGTAAAACCTCTATCATGGTAACAAACAAAATGAGAAGCTACAGAATCAAACACATTAGGTGTAGATTTTCAGGGTAGTGAAAAAGAATCTGTTTTGTGATTTTTTTTTTGTTGCATATTTGTAACGTTTATATATTTCAGATCATCAAACTAATTTTAATATACACAAAGATAAACTGAGTAAATACAACATGCAGTTTTTAAATGATAATTATTAAGGGAAAAAGCTGTAAAACTGCACACAGCGGCAACAACTGCAATCTAGCATTTGCATTAACTGGCAATAGAGTTTTGGCCCATTCTTCTTTGCATAATTGTTTTAATTCATCCACATTGTAGGGCTTAACCAGTTTAAGGACATGCTACAGCAGCTCAATTGGACATTTATTAATGTTTTTTTTTTTTTTTTTTTTTACTCAAGCAGTAGTGGACTTGCTGGTGTGTTTTTGATCATTGTCCTACTGCATACTCCAAGTGGACTTAAACTTGAGGTCACAAACTTATAGCTGAATATTCTCCTTCAGGATTTTGTACTAGAGTGCAGAATTCATGGTTCCATCAATTATGGCAAGTCAGCCAGGACCTGAAGTTGCAAAACAGCCCAAAATATCACACTACCGCAATCATGTTTGACTGTTGGTATGATGTTGTCATGTGCACTCCTAACACGACCGGCACTAGGACCTGGAAGTAGTACGCTCGCTATTCAGGAAGCATAAAAGGAGACAAGAAGGCTCCACACATCGCTCAGTCATTGAGTTTGCCCATGCTATCGCCAACGCTCTGTCCGTCTAATCGTGAGTACTCACTTTCTTGGGTTTCGCTTTTGAGTGAGTGTGTTATTAGAACGCGGGTTTATTCGTGTAAACTCTTGCTCTCGCTCCAGGAGAGTTCTAAAAATAAACAGCGTGGTTATCCTGCCTGTTCGCGCTACTTCCGCGTTTGTGTTTACCATCCACGCTACAGGGCTAACTGCTAGTCTTCTGGTCCGTCTCCGTTTGTTTGTGACAGAATGACTGAGCCATCAGCAGTAAACCCAGCGGATTACACTCACCTCTGCGATGTGGTTGATCAACATGCTAAGCTGATCGATCAGCTCATAGTGAAGTCGCGGTTCTCCGCCAAGGCATCCAGGACATCGCGGCCCTGCTGTTGCCACGCCCGTTGTATCGGCTGCTGCGCTCCCCCTTCTTCTGATGTCTTCATTGCTCTACCGGATAAGTGGGATGGCACGGATGGGAAATGCAGTGTTTTTTTTACCGTGTTGGATCTTGTGTTTGAGTTTAATTCCACCAGATACTCCACAGACCGTTGCTCTTCTCGTCTCGTTGCTATCCGGGCAGGCAGCGGAGTGGGCCACGGCGGTCCTGTGATCTGATTCCGATGTAGCCTATTGCTTCACAGAGTTCACCTGCCAGCCAAAACTCACCTTTGAACATCCTGCTGCTGAGGTGGAGACCGACTCCAAATTATATTATCTGCGGCAGGGAGGCTCATCCATGAGCCGCTACACGGCGTATTTCCGAACGCTCGCCATCCAGACCGACTGGGGAGACTCCGCCCTCCAGGACGGCCTACTACGAGGGACTGGCTGCGCACATCAAGGACGAGCTCGCCGGACGAGAACTTCCAGCTATGTTGGAGGGCTTAATCCAACTCGCCCTCCAGATCGACCAGTGTCTGCTCGCCCGACCCAAGCCAGCCCCTCGCACCCTGCTGCCCATCACGCCATCACTGCCTCATTTCACGCCCCGAACCCCCTCCTTCTTCTCTCACACACCTGTTCCGGAAGCTCGCTCCTCGTTTTCTACTGCACCTACCGGACCCGTCGGCTCCCTGCAGCTTTTTCTTAAAATAAATTTGACCCCATTCAGCAGCGATGCGGAGTAGGGGACCGTGAGCTGCTGGCCATAAAGTGGGCCTTGGAGGAATGGCGACACTGGCTCCAGGGCACCAGAGAGCCATTCATCATCTGGACTGATTACCAGAACCTCATCACCATCCGTTCACTGAAACAGCTGAACCCCAGACAGGCGCGGTGGGCTCTATTTTTTGAAGACTATAACTTCTACCTGTTATACCGCCCGGGGTCCAAGAACACCAAAGCTGACGCCCTTTCACGACAGTATGAGGAAGACGTCCCCCGGGCGGACCCCGCGCCTGTCCTACCACCTACCAAGATCATCGCACCGCTCCGTTGGGACATAGAGACGAGGGTTCGCCAGGCACAGGCTGCGGAGACCGAACCGGCAGGTGTGCCGCCTGGACAACTCTATGTGCCCAACATCGTCAAGCCAGAGGTTCTCCAATGGGGGCACTCCTCCCTCCTCTCAGGTCACCCCGGAAGGCGTCGTACTCTACAATTCATCCAACGTGCCTTCAGGTGGCCCAACATGAGGAGGGACATTGATGAGTTCGTCCAGTCGTGCCCAGTGTGCGCCCAGGCCAAAGACAGCAATCGACCATCTCCAGGAGAACTTCAACCACTCCCAGTTCCCCGTCAGCCCTGGACGCACATTGCTGTCGACTTCATCACGGGCCTGCCGGTTTCCGAAGGAAAGAACACCATCCTCACGATCGTCGACTGGTTCTCCAAAGCTGTCCAGCTGGTGGCCCTCACCGAACTCCCATCAGCCAAAAACACAGCCGAACTGATATTAGAACACGTAGTCCGCCTGCATGGGTTCCCAAGGGACATCGTCTCGGACAGGGGGCCCCAGTTCACCTCACGGTTCTGGAAGGCCTTCTGCCGCCTGATCAATTCCACCTGTAGTCTGTCTTCTGGATACCACCCACAGACTAACGGTCAGACGGAACGGACCAACCAACAACTGGAGCGCTACCTGAGGTGCTTTGTCGCTGATCGCCAGTGCTCCTGGGACCGCTACCTCATTTGGGCAGAATTATCACATAACCTCCACATCTCCTCCGCCACCAATCTAAGCCCATTTGAGGCAGCCTCCGATGTTCGACCATCAAGAACCGGAGGTTGAAGTACCGTCGGCCCAACAGTTGGTCCGCCGGTGTCGACGGCTCTGGAACCAAGCAAACAACGCCATCCGACGCTCCAACACCCGCTACACCCTCCAACATCGCCGTCGAAAACCCTCCAGATAGGTGACAAGGTATGGCTATCTACCAAGAACCTACATCTATGGACAGAATCACGGAAGCTCTCCCCCAGATTCATCGGTCCATACCGCATCACCCTCGGGATTAACCCTGTCATCTACCGGCTCCAGCTGCCTGCGGCGCTCCGGATCCACCCGGTATTCCATATATCCCAACTCAAACCCTTCACCACTTCCCCTATGGTTCCACCCACCCTGCTCCCCCTCCCTGAATCATTGAGGGCGGTCCCGCTTATACCGTACGTTGGATCCTTGATTCGCGGCCTCGGGGCAGAGGCGTGCAATACCTAGTTGATTGGGAAGGTTACGGCCCCGAGGAGCGGTCCTGGATTCCGGCACGGTTCATTCTCGACCCCGAGCTAATCCGGTACTACCGTCTTCGGGTATCCTCCACCCCAGGACCATCGGGTGCCGGTCCTAGACAGGGGGGTACTGTCATGCGCACTCCTAATACGACCGGCACTGGGACCTGGAAGTAGTACGGTCGCTATTCAGGAAGCATAAAAGGAGACAAGATGGCTCCACACATCGCTCAGTCATTGAGTTTGCCCATGCTATCGCCGATGCTCTGTCTGTCTAATCGTGAGTACTCACTTTCTTGGGTTTCGCTTTCGATTGAGTGTGTGTTATTAGAACGCGGGTTTATTTGTGTAAACTCTTGCTCTCGCTCTGGGAGAGTTCTAAAAATAAACAGCGTGGTTATCCTGCCTGTTCGCGCTACTTCCGCGTTTGGGTTTACCATCCACGCTACAGGGCTAACTGCTAGTCTTCTGGTCCATCTCCGTTTGTTTGTGACAGATGTTCTTTTTTTGAAATGCTGAATTAATTTTTCTGCCATATCTAACGAAGCGCACACCTTCCAAAAAGTTTGACATTTGTCTGATCAGTACACAGAGTATTTGCCCAAAAGTCTTGTGGAAAATAAAGATAATTTTTTTTGTGAACATAAGACATGCCTTTGTGTTCTTTTTCAGTCTGCAATGGCTTTTGACTTGGAACTCTTCAACGGTTGCTATTTTTGCTTCTCTACTTTTCTGCTATTTCATCGTTGTGCTCTTGGAGTAATTTTGTTAGGCCGCCACTCCTGGGAATGTTTACCACTGTTTCAAGTGTTGTCCATTTGTAGATAATGACCCTCACCATACTTTACTGGAGTTCAAAAGCCTTAGAAATGGATTTGTAACGCTTTCCAGACTGATACATGTCCATTGAATTGTATTGATAAATGTATTTAAGAATTCAAATCAGTGGATTAGTTAACATAACATTTTCAGAACATCATGACTTTTGGCTATTTAATGGCCATTATTTACTGAGAGCCTCCATATTGCCTCATATGCCTAAATGGTGAAATCTGCAATGTTGATTTTACACTTTCAGAACTACAGTATCAGTTAATTTGCGTCCAACTGGACCTATATAAATAGTGTACAGTGTTCATTTAATACTGGGTGTTACAATAATTCAACACTGGTATTTTTTTAATCAATCAACATTTTAAGTTCAATATTTATATACAGTAGATGGCCGATGTCAATCCATAACTGCATCTTGCATTAATCCAGAGTGCAACTAAACTATAAAAGAGACTAGGTCATCATTGTCTTGTTTTAAAACTAAGTGCCCTCATGAGGAGTGCCATCACACCCATATAGTGTTTGGACTGGGCTCCACAGAGGCAGAGGTGGAAAGTGATAAATTACTTTCCACCTCTGTACTTTGTGTACTTCTACTTTTTAAAATCTGTAATTTTACTTTTACTTAAGTATGTTTTGTTTGAAGTATTGTGCTTCGCTACATTTGAAATCATATTCACTACTGAGTAAAAAATAAATAAATGGACATGAAAAATAATAATTATAAAAATAATGCAACGGGGAAGGGAAAAAATTGCACCCCGGAAACCACTGCACTGATTGTTGGGCGTGGAGAACAAACGCGCTAAACTCACAGGAACGATAGAGATGGACAAAACAGATGCCAGTGATGCAGACCCATCTAAAAGCGAATTGCTATCAAATTCTTATGAAGCGAACCCCTGGCCATTGTGTGGGTGTGCTGCTCACCCCCGAAACGCTCTATTCTTTTGCCCTTTTCTTTACTTTTAGTTTATATTTTGTATTATAATTTTGTGATGCTGAAAGAGGCTGATAAAGGTTTTGTGCTGGATGTTATTCTTGGCTCTAAGCTCTTTTTTCCCTTAGCTATACGGCACAAAGCGTCACACCATATTTAAGCAACCACTTTGATTTCAAGCACAAGAAAGGCAACAGCTTCATTATGCAAAGGTGTTCTTTCAATTAAGAACAACTAGTTTGAGATTAAGATCCGCTTGTCTTTTGTGAACTACACTAGAATCCCCCATCTCACCCCCACTGTTAAAAAAAGTAACTCATAACTTTTACTCTGAGTAAATTTTTAATGAGATACTTTTTACTTTTACTAGGTTTTTATAATAGTAACTTTACTTGTATTTCAGTAATATTTCACTGAAGTAACAGTACTTGTACTTGAGTACAAAAGTTTATTACTCTTTCCACCACTGCACAGAGTTTACGACTGGAAATAGCGAGTTTTATTTCAGGTATGCACCAAATGCATATGCAAGCGTAAGGTGCTTATCGTTTCTGAGCTGAACTTTCTAAACACTGTTGCCCGTTTGCAGTTATAAAACATACAAAATTACGTAATAGAAGACAGCACAGGAAGTGGCTGGAAAGCAAACTCGACACAGGCAGACAAAGGATTCAGATTAGCTTGATTAGCAAAACAGTCAGACTAGAGGGTATAGATTAGCTAGCGCATCAATTTAACCTTACTGTAGTTACTGGCATTGAAATTGGGGAGACACAGATTGTGTGTCCGTGTGTGTGTGTGTCCTTCGACTTCATTCTCTCACTGAAATTGAAAACATGCTTTGAGCCTAGAAAGAGGTGGTGCTTTGGGTAATTTGTGCAGCATGCGTAGTGCACGTACAGGGCAGTCTACTGTAGCTCTGGCTATAAAGAGTATTTGGATATGTCATTCAGAAACAATGTTATCTTTTTAATTATCTTATTTATTATATATTACTTTTAAAAGACATACATTTGGGTTTTAAGGGTTAACAGTCTACACTGTTCTTTAACCTTCAACTGTATCCTGCATTAAGTCACAAAAAAGCATCAGCTTTTTCTTTTAGTACTTTAGTGTAAATAGTAGTAGTTTTCAGTTGCTCATTACTGTAAATACCGCTTTATAATGAAACCTAACCTAAGAGCAGTAGCAATAGTGCCTTCACAAGAAATGTAATTCAACTAGGGCAGAACTTAAAAACTTTCATTTAAGAACTTCTAAGCGCAACTGTCTTTTAAAGGCCGACTCCCCGGGCTGTTCCCATAAACTCGAAAATGGGATCGCTTTCATCCCCATCTCCTTTTTTATTATCTCACATTCACCTCAGTGTCACTAAATGGGACTCTGAAAGCACTAATCTGCCCTTTCATCTTCGTTTTTGAGGTTCTGTTATTGTGTAGGAGTGTAAGAGCTCTCATTGAAGATTAACTGCTCTAAGTGCAATGATCATTACCTGATCCCACATTACAGTATATTTCAGTTACAGTATATTACAGTATATTTCGCAGCTTTGATTTGTACCAGAACTAAAATTTGTCTAAGAAAAAAAATGTAACATGCTTGTAGTATTTGTGAAGCCTAATGGAAAAAGAAAGTTGAGTAAATCAGTGATTACAGCTGGGCAAGTTATGGATATTGAATTGTGTGATTTTTGTGTTTAGGTTCAGCCCGGTGAGTGAGAACGCTCCGATCGGCCAGGCTGTAGGAATGGTCCTTGCAGCTGCTGCAAACACCACCGTGTTCTACTCTATCGTGGGAGGCATTGAGGGAGGTGAGTCACCTGAGAACAGTACATCCACATATTTGTTTGCATTTTTTTTTTTATGAGGTGGATAATTAATAGTGCTCTTTCAATAACAGAAAAGGTTTTTGACACATTTTTCTGTAATCAAAAGAATACAGCAAGTGTTTATGGATGAGCAATTTTAGAGGTCATTCAGGGTTTTTCTTAGTCAAAGGTCTTTGTGAGTTAAATGAAACCATTAAATTGTAAATTAGAATTTGTGGTTTTCTATTACCAGCAGGCAAGAATACCACGGACACTTAAGGAAAACATATAGTTCCCGTCTTTGCAGGTTGAATTTAACTACATATTTATTGTTTAATGTCAGTAACTGCATGTAGAGTGTTTTGCAGAATTTCGAATGAAAATGTCAGGTTGATAGTATGCAGGTATCACACACCGACTCACTATCAGTACCAGTGAATAAAGATTAGGTTGAAAATGCTGCAGTATTTCTTTAAACTCTTATACTTCATTTGGAGACCTCTGCCTCACCCTTTTCTGACACAAGCTTCCCTGAGTCATTTATAAGCTCTGGTTGCTGTAGCTGTATGCCCTTGCTCATTTCCCTCAGGGAGTGTACGCAGCACTGTTTAGCTGACCCATGCTGTAAGTCATATTTTTTTTTTCCCTGGCGATGTTCATTTTATCAATAGCTGAATACTTGCTTTGCAAATATATATACTGGAGACTCAAAAACAGCACACAATATATTTTCACCAATTTACTTTTTTTTTGGTCACTTTGGCAATTCGCACCTACTAGATTGCTTTCTCCTGATATACAACATCTATCAACAGTGTAGTATGACAAGTAACAAATCTTTCCTCTGTCACATGAAACTAACTGTCAATTCTCCCAACCATATACCTACCCTATTCTCCATACTTGGACCCACAGATGGCTGAGATTGCGTATGCCATCCATCCTATCCACAAACACTCTGGACTCCTCAGTCCTGTATAATTGTGGCATCTTCAGAAATCAAACTCTCTTTAGAAATAAGTACCCAGATACTGTATATAATCATGCACTAGCTTTGTGTGCTATAAGTTTGTGGAAAAACTAAATAAAATTAGCTTTATCTTGTTTTCTTGGCTCATTGTGTCCCCTGTAAAATGTCCTCCCATCATTTCGTGCTTGTGTTTGCAGGTGAGTTTAGAGTGGATAACCGCACTGGAATAATATACACCGCTAAGCTGCTTGACTATGAGACGCGCACCAGCTATGAGCTGCGCCTGCAGGCTGACTCCCTGGCACTCGTCCTGGCCAACCTGCGTGTTCCTTCCAAAAGTAAGTGCCGTACAAAAGGTCATGACGTCAGACGTGATATGAAGCAGCCATGGCAACTTTCTTAGTCAGACATCCATTGGTTGATTCCATTATCGCAAGCTGAGGCCTGCAAAGCAGCATGGCTATCTCCCTCACTCCACCTGCTCCTCGCTTTAACTGCGTTCCTGCTCAAACAAACAGCTTTCTGCCTGCTGAGAGCTTTTTATTAAAACACTATTGATGTGCATTAAAAGGATCAGAGCGAAACAGGACTAGCATCACATAAGTAAGATTGTCACAGGCCAATTAGTCAGATTCATGCACACACACTCATACACATGCATACACATTAAAGCACACTTTGCCTCAAATAACAGCATGAACTTCATAATGCTGTGTTAATGGTTTGAATCAATTTGGGTCTAGAGTTTTTTTTTTTTTTTTTTTGCTTCGCACAGAGACTGGCAATGCACTTAATGCTCACTCAGGAGCACATTGTTTTATAGGGGACATTTATTCTGTGTATGTGTGCTTGGGCTAGTCAGTATATTGACTTTTAAGGTATAGTGATGTATTTCGAAATGCAATACAGGATGAGATACAGGATTGTATCTCTCCTCTCCCACACTGTCTCATATTCTCCCTTATATTCTTCCCTACACTACATGTAAAACTTCTATCTACAGTATATGCCTTGTGCTGCTCAGTTGTGATATGCCATTGGGCTAGAGTGAACACTTAGTTGTACGTTTAAAAGTCAAAATGTCACGATGGAAATACGATGTGTTAAATATTCTTCAGCACCGAACAGTAAACTGCAGCACAAAGAGAGAGTTATGCATTGTCTCACAAAGCTTTCACAGCCCCAAAAGTTTTTATGCGCTGAAAGAATGTGCATTAAATATGCCCTCAATATGTATTTATTTCTCCCTATAACTCCTCCAGGGGCTCCACAGTACCTCACTTGTAGTAAACTTGACTTTTTTATTGGAGCAAGTAGGCCTGTTGTTACTTTTTAGTTTACATTTTATGTAATATTTTATTATATTATATCATTATATTATTATTGTTGAGAACGTCTCGGATTACCTAGCTGTAACCCTGTTCCCTGATAAAGCGGGAACGAGATGCTGCGTGAAAACGCTATGGGAACATCTCTTTGTTCTCCGGTTGTGAAGCCTGTGTGTATCAAACATGCTGAATACTTTGGCTTATAACCTTAGTCAGGTGACGTCACCTGATAAGGTGCACTTACAGGTTATAAATAGGAGTGAACCGGAAACATCCTCAGGTCAATTTTGTCTGAAGGACGTTCAGGCACGCCAGCAGTGCGGCATTGAAGCGCAGCATCTTGTTCCCGCTTTATCAGGGAACAGGGTTACAGCTAAATAACCCGAGACGTTCCCTTTCAAAAGCTACACTCTCGATGCTGCGTGAAAACGCTATGGGAATGAGAATACCAATGCCGCCGCACTGCAAGTGTCTGGACCCCCAGGTTGTGTAGCGTGTGCGCACAATAGCCAAGGAGGTCTCAGACCTAGCTCTGGGATGCTGACTCTGGGATCCGCGAGCCCGGAGTAGCATTGACATCCAGACTATAAAATCTAACAAACGTGTGGGGAGAGGACCAGCCTGCATCACACACCAGCTGCAAGGGGATGCCTCTTGCCAGAGCAATTGATGAGGCAATCCCCCTGGTTGAATGAGCCCTGATTCCCAGAGGCGAAGTATGACCACGCGCTTCATAGGCTAGGGCGATAGCATCTCTCACCCAGTGTGACAGTGTCTGTCTAGTGGCGGCTGCCCCCCGGTTGCGGCCCCTATGGCAAATGAAAAGCTGCTCTGACTTACGCCACTGGCTAGTGCGGTGGACGTAAATCTGAAGAGCACGTACTGGGCACAGTAAGTGAAGTCTTTCCTGCTCCGGAGCTGTGAAAGGCAGAGGACAGAAGGCTTCGAGAACAAGCCTTCATTGTAGAGAATGGAACCTCCGGAAGATAGTTCGGGTGAGGATGCAGAATAGCTTTGACTAGCCCAGCGGCAAAGTCTAGGCAGGATGGGGAGACTGACAGAGCCTGCAGATCCCCAATACTCTTAAAAGAAGTAATAGCCATTAAAAAAAAAACATCTTAAGAAACAAAAGCCTGACAGGCGCTGACTCTAGTGGTTCAAAAGGGGTGTCAGCCAGGCCTTCGAGCACAATAGCTAAGTCCCAAGAAGGGACCGTCGCTCTAGTGGGAGGCCTCAACCGTTTAGCTCCACAAATAAAATGGGCAACAAAATGGTGCTTTCCCACAGAAACCCCATCGGTCAGAGCATGACAAGTCGAAATAGCAGCTACGTACATTCTGAGAGTACTAGGGCATAGGCCGAGGACTTTTCTTGTAGAAACTCCAGCACTGAAACTGGCAGTGGACTGGTTCTACATGTCTTGCCATGCACCAACTTTCAAATACACTCCATTTGAGGGCATACGTTCTTCTAGTGGAGGGAGCCCTGGCACTTAGAATGGTTTCAATTATGCTGGCTGGAAGATCAGCATCTCTTAATTGGTCCCCTTCAGGGGCCAGACATGAAGGTTCGAGAATTCGGGCCGGGGATGAAATATTGTCCCCTGCACCTGAGACAGAAGATTCCTCCTCACTGGAATCACCCAGGGTGAGCCGTCGAGGAGAGATATTAGATCCGAGAACCACACTCTGGTCGGCCAGTGGGGCGCTATCAATAAGAGGTACAAACCCTGTTGACGGACCCTTGCCAGGACTCCTGGGAGCAGAACTATCGGAGGAAACGCATAAATGCGTAATCTGGGCCACGTGTGGGCCATCGCGTCCAGACCCAGGGGAGCTGGAGGAGTCAGAGAGTAGTAAAGGGGACATTGTGCTGCCTCTTGCGAGGCAAAGAGGTCCACCTCTGCTACATACAATCTTTCCCAGATTTGACGGAGTACTTCGGGGTGGAGTTTCCATTCCCCATGTGCCACAGCTTGTCTGGATAGCAAGTCCGCTCCTACATTCATATGTCCCGCAATGTAAATCGCCCTGAGGGACAGGAACTTGTCCTGTGCCCAAAGCAGAACCTGGTGCGCTAGCTTGTTCAAGCAGCGTGAGCGCAGTCCACCGTGGCGATTTATGTACAAGACTACCGCAGTGTTGTCCACCCGCACTAGGACATGGTAGCCTCTCAACTGCTGGAGGAAGTGTTTCAGGGCCAGAAATAGAGCCATCATTTTGAGGCAATTGGTGTGCCATGCGAGAAGATGACCTCTCCAGCTCCCTTGTGCTGGATGGCCATCCAAGACCGCACCCCAGCCCGTGAGGGAAGCGTCTGTCGTTAGCATCTTGCGACGACAAGACGGACCTAAAGTGGGACCCAAAGTCAGAAACCGGGGTCTGAACCACATAGAAAGGGTACGAAGCCCCGGGTGCATAACCCTTATTAGCCTCTGGGGATTAGCCCTTGAGTGAAATCCCCTGGCTCTTAGCCACAACTGAAAATGCTCTCATGTGCAGAAGGCCCAAAGGTATCACAGTGGACGCAGCTGCCATGAGACCCAAAGATCTCTGAAAGTGATGAACAGTGACCTTCTGGCCTAGCTTGATTTCCTTCAGGGTGTTAGAGGATGGATTCGACACAAGCGGGAGACAGCTGTGCCCGCCTTGTGATCGAATCCCATGTGACACCCAAATATGTTGTCCTCTGAACAGGAAAGTGAACGCCTTTTGTGGCGTTGAGTCTCAATCCCAAAGAATGAAGATGAGCTAGGATGTCGAAGCACTAGCTACTAAGACTGAGTCAGGATCAGCCAGTCGTCTATACAATTCAGAATACAGATGCCCTGGGATCATAGAGCCAGAGTTGCGTCCGTGCATTTTATATATGTGCGGGGTGACAGGGCTAGGCCAGATGCAAGGACTCAATACGGGTAAGCTTCGCCCCTGAAAGCAAACCTCAGGAACCTCTTGTGTTGTGGCAATATTTCTATATTAAAATATGTGTCCTTCAGGTCGACCGTCACAAACCAATCCTCTGGTTGAATTTGAGAAACAATCATTTTGGATGTCAACCACCCATTTTGGCTGTCAACATTTTGATGTTCAGCCCAAGAAGAGGTAAAATTGGACGCAACCCCCCCATCTCTCTTGGAAACCAGGAAATACTGACCTTAGTAGCCTGTCTTTCAGGGGAACATGTTCTATGGCCCCTTTTCCCAGCAAAGTCTGTAATTGCCGAGTCAGCAGATGCACTCGTTCTGGTTTCATGGAAGTGGAGACCACACCACTGAAAACGCGGAGGACGATGTGCAACGGAGGGGGGGGGGGGGGGTTGTTAGGTGTCTGGCATCCTGAAACAAGGCAGGAATGAACCGAGCACATTTCGCTGGAGACCGCTGCTTCCCAAAACACCAGTGGTAGCGGAGATTAGACAACGGCCCCCAGAGGGTGCCAGGGAGGAGTCGTTATCCCTTATTGGAATTTTTACACGTCCCTCCCCGGGGGGAGACATCCTGGGCATGTCAACCTCAGGAGATGATGCTCCTCAGGTCCGATGCTTTTTTTGTTTGTTTTTTTTTTTGAGGTCATATTGCGAAGCGCGGCAAGTCCCTGACCTTGATGCCCGTGATGTTAAGTCACAGATGTCTCTCCGTGGCGACCGCGGCAGCCATAGAACGGCCGATGGCATCTGCTTGGTGGCATGGAGAAATAAATCTGTGGCTCGGCGTCGTCGATAGACCTGCCAGTGCTCAGAACTCTCAGCAGGTGAGCCTGGTATGCCTGCAAAACCGCCATGGTCTGCAGGACAGCACCAGCCTGACCCACTTCCTGAAAAGCTTTCCCCACCAATGAAGATGTTAGTCTACACGGCTTGGTGGGGAGTGTAGGCTTTTTCAGGGAGGATGAGCTCCCAGGAGAGAGATAGCTTGCAAGCGTCTCTTCAATCTGGGGCATCATCATAAAGACTGGGAATGAATAAGGCTTATTCCATGAAAGAGTTAACTCGTCATGGAGGTCGTCTGTCCCCTGGCCACCCGACAGAAACTTGTCATCTAACTTTGGGCGCTTGGGGATTTTTAAAAAGTATTTTTTATTATTTTTTATTATTTTCTTTCTTTCTTTATTTATTTTTTGCGGCAAGAGAAGAAGTCTCCTCCGCCCCTTCACAAAAAGCGGTGTAGCGCGCATGAGCGCATGAGAAGCGGACACTAAATCTTTCTGATCTGGGGAGAGCACGAAAGAAAGGGGAAATACCGTCTCATACGCACGCGACCCCCAGGAATGATTCTGTTGTGCACACACACACATGCAAACACAAAGCGGTCCTGAAGACAAAAAGATCTGAGGATGTTTCCGGTTCACTCCTATTTATAACCTGCAGGTGCACCTTATCGGGTGACGTCACCTGACTAAGGTTATAAGCCAAAGTATTCAGCATGTTTGATACACACAGGCTTCACAACCGGAGAACAAAGAGATGTTCCCATAGCGTTTTCACGCAGCATCGAGTGTAGCTTTTGAAAGGGAACAACTGATGGAGCATTCTCAGAGATAGGCCTTTTTATATTTTACAAAGAGCATTCTTTTTAAATATAGTTATTGTCTATGTTTCAAACAAAGAGTGAAACCCTTGTGTTCGCATTTTATTTCAAATTCAAATTTTATTCATCACATAAACAGTCATACACAGGGCAATATGCAGTGAAATGCTTAAATGACCGGCCGTGACCTTAAAAAAAAAAAAAGGATTAAAATAAGAAATAAAATATAAAAATTAACTTTAGCTAAGGAAAAAATAAAGAAAAAATATATATATAAACAATAGAAAAACAATATAAAGAAAAACCTAGCTATACAGTACAATATCACTCACTCACTCACTCATCATCTATACCGCTTAATCCTGTATTTAGGGTCACGGCGGGGCCTGGAGCCTATCCCAGGAGACTTGGGGCACATGGCAGGGTACACCCTGGACAGGGTACCAATCCATCGCAGGGCACAGACACACACACATACACTCACTCATTCACACACTACGGGCAATTTTTTGGGAACGCCAATTAGCCTAACCTACATGTCTTTGGACTGTGGGAGGAAACCAGAGTACCCGGAGGAAACCCACCAAGCACGGGGAGAACATGCAAACTCCATGCACACAGAGACGGGAATCGAGCCTGGCCGGGGATCAAACCCGGACCCTGGCGGTGCAAGGCGACAGTGCTAACCACTACACCACCGTGCCGCCTTTACAGTACAATTCAGATTCATTTATTTATTGTCATTGTATAGCTACAACGAAATTGAAAATGTTTTTACAATATGTAAAATATAATAAAAAATAGAACAGAAATAGAATAAAAAATATAGAACTTTAATGTATAGATAAAGTGGGATTTAAATAGAAATGTCTGGGGGTTTGGGGGGGGGGGGGGGGGGATCCAAATATGCATGAATGTGTTTATGTGCAATGAGCCAAAATGAAATAGAAATATGTGTAAATGCCCATTAGTCCATGAGTGTGTATTTTTGATCACAGTCTGTTTTATTAAATGTGCTTGTAATATCCCATATGTAACTTTGACTTATACAGTAAGTGAACACTTAAAATAACAGTATACTGTATATCGCGTATTGATATTCACCCTAAAAATTCGAAGATATCATTTCCGGATCATATAGTTCATCCCACGTGCGTGTACAATATGAGTGTTAAATGAACAGTTTCAGTGTTAAACTGTAAATGATCCTGCCTAATTGTATGCTATGATGAATAGCACTTTGTTTGACACGTTCCCTCAGTAGTCCAACACCATATGATATTCGATTTTTCAACGGTGCACAGAGGTAGAAAAAAAAACTGCTTTCAACGGTACATAAGGCTCAGCTCTACTCAAGCGTAGAGGTTGAGCCGGCTTTGTATACATATTTATTCTGTGCACTTCAAACTCAAACCGTGACAAATAGGTTCAGCAGTTTCACATACCGAGAGCTGTTTTTAACCCAAGCTCACTTACTTCTTTTGTGTATGTGTGTTTGTGTGTGTGCATAAATGGAAAATAACACACAGCGAACACAGCCAAGGTGTTTATCAACGTGCAGGATGAGAACGATCATCCTCCAGTGTTCACCGAGTCCCTGTACATCGGCGGAGTAACCGAGGACACAAAGACTTTCACGTCAGTCCTGAAGGTTATTGTGAGTATCCTCTGCAATTTTTGTATCTACTTACAAAATGGGTTTGGGGCAATATCTGCAATTGTTACATCCCACTTTGCGGTTTTTACACTTCTGCATGTGCTAGCTGCTCGCTGCATACTGTATATGATTGTTAGAATGGTAAACTTTTGTCTCCTCAGACAGGTCCGCCTGCCAACACTGCTCCAATGCCACACACCTCCACCTCCACCTCCACTTCCACTTTCTTCCTGTCCAATTTAGACCCTGTGCTCTACTTCTACCCTGAAAATGTCACCCTCTCAAAAGTTTTGCTGCTGTCTTTCTTTCTAACTGTGCCTCCTTCTGACCACCACACACCAACACCTTTATATAAATGACTTTCATGCAATGTGTCACAGGCTGCTTGTTAGCTTTTCTGCCCTAATAAAAAAAGTGTCGAACTTTTGGACTGATGAATACTGATTGAAATCAGTTAAACAATTACCTGGTTTTGTTTCCAATAACATTAAGTCACAAAAAGTCGCTAATGATCGTGAAAGGTCTGAAAGAAGGAGCATATGTTGTGTAAGAGGAAACAGGAGGAGAGGAAGGCATGCTCCATTAACACTCAAACACAACAAAGATGCTGATGGAACTGAGCAGCCCGTGTGCTGACCAGAGCAACTGAGTCGAGCTGTGAGTCAAGAGTAGAAATAGATTTTCTCATTTACAGAGTTAATAACTATGATAAATATTCAAGAGTTGACTTGGTCTGTTCTTTTCACACACCAGTTAAAAAGAGCTCATTTATGCTACTGTTTTCTCAACTCGTCATCACTTAATGATTGACTTTCAAATATTACAAATATCTATTTCCTGTAACAAAATTTGTGTTCTGCACAATTCAAAACTCTCAATATTTGGTTAGACATTAAATAAGGTTGCTGCCTAGATGGCTTTATGAAACCTACTGTACACCTGTAGCCCTTCCATGCCAAAGAACATAAATTTAAATAAACATTTCTAAACGCTTACAAGCTTATTCCAACAGGTGTCAGATGGCATAAAGGCCTTGGAATCTGTATTTTGTCGGGTTGACCTAAAACACACACACTGACAGTTTCATTGACTTTGTACTTTGTATGACATTTTGCAAGCTGATTTACATAAAAAGCACCAGGACCTGACTTTATAGTTCTTGTATTTGTGGCATGGCAGAGCTGTGCATGGGTGACAGACTGACATGACAAACTCACTCAAATGTAAAATCAATATGACAAAAAAATGTGACACCAGACTGACACAGTGGGTTATATATGCACTGCGTTTCCATAAAAAACCCTTAAATGCTGAAAATATACTTACTACAACCGTTTTGCTGCCATAAAATTGTCATGAATATTCCTAAAATCTAAAAAGCATAAATATCAACAATTATAAAAGTACCCTGAACTAGAGAGTATATTGTGGAATTCATACTAAAATGTACAGAATTGTGTAAAAGTCTTGAATCACCCCTCACGTTTTGCTTGCAAACAGCCAGACTTTCTTTTTTTTTTAATGAAGTCCTGAGGAATAGTTTCAATTCTCAGTCTCACTTACTCACTCATTGTCTATACTGCTTTATCCTGTATTCAGGGTCGCGGGGGGCCAGGAGCCTATCCCAGGAGGGTTAGGGCACAGGGCAGGGTACACCCTGGACAGGGTGCCAATCCATCGCAGGGCAGAACTTTTATTAAATCAGTTATTAAATTTTGATATAAGATTTTGTTAAATAAATCAAATTATTACATCAATAATTATTAAATGATTTATGTAAGTTTATAACAGCATAACAAAGGACCTTCTGGGTTCTCACATCTCGCATGTTTTTTGCTCTCATTTTCAGCCCAGGTCCTGTACCTGACCAGTTTCACAGGGGTGTTTTTTGTTTTGTTAAGCCACATGATGACCAATTAATTATTCCATCATAAAAAATAAAAAAAAATCTAATTTAAGGCATAAACCACTCATAAGAGAACATTTATGTGTCAAGAGGATGTTGTATGATTTAATATGAAAAGAAAAATTTAGTTTTTTAGCATTAAGGGTGTTTCACATGTCAAGTGACACACTGCTCTCCACTCTGTCTGACTCTTTCCAATTCCCATGTGAAAGGTCAGGATTCTGCACGCAGTGCTGCTCTGATGTGGTAACCATAGAGACAACAACATGGAGCACAGCTAATGATTATCTACAGTGAATTGCTCATATGAACAATTTTTGCGCTATCTGGATGGAATGGAAAGTGAAACAAGATTATAATGTTACGCATGGACATGTTTATTTATTCAGCAGCATCAGAATTTCGATGATTATGCTACAGATACCATGATGCAGTGAACTACCCAAGCATTTATTTCTAGGTCACTAAATGTTGCATGATATTGTAGAATGTGGGAATATAATGGCTTTATTCTTGTAGCTGACAGTATAATAGCTCTTTTAATTACGCTTTAGGACCACACTGTTTTGATTGATTTTACGTTCTTTCTTCTGCTAATGGGTTCCCAATGTAGGCAGTGTGGACATGAAGTAGTACAGTCCATACAGAGTACTTTGCAGAGCGATTATCATTTCATGTTTGGGAAGTGATCCTGAGAATATAATGTGTGAAAATGTAGGGGGAAAAAAAGTTGCATTCCAATGCAGGATTTAGCATCTGCCAGCAAAATATGTTGATATATCAAAACACTATGAAGATTTTCTTAAAAAAAAAAAAAAAAACATCAACAGCAGCAAAAAGCACATAATTTATATATGAATATAATTTCGCTCATATTCTTAGAAAGAAAAAAAAAAGATCCTGGCCTCATGTAGCTTTTACTAAATACTCTGTCTATTTAGCTAAAAATTAATTGAGCTTGTAATGTAATTAATTCAGTTTAATTAAAATTGGTAAACCATACCAATTTTAACTTTATTTACCATTATTTATTTCTTAATTTAAACATGTTTATCCATCAATCCATTTCATTCATACGTTTGTGACCCAGTCTGTGAAAACCCCGCTACAGTAAAGTCTTATTTTGTTTTATTAATCTTAACATAAAATTATGACAGTTCCTCTTTATACAGCTGATATCTGTTGGAGTCAGGCTTTTAAATTATTTATGTAAGTTTATAACAGTTATGAAGGTGTAAGCTCTTTGCTTAGCATCTTCAAGTAAAGTGTCAAATATGTTTGTCTGAGCTTTAAGCTTTAAATCACACATACTGTACACCACATCATGTCTGATATTAACAAGTTCTATTCTGAATGACAGTTCGACTGTCTCACATGCTTGTAGAGCTGCTGAATGAAACGCCTTAAATGTAAAAATGTGCATTTTAAAATTCTATGTATGATTCTATGTTCTTATTGACTCTTCACATCCATCCTTGACCTCTTCTTCTTGCTTGTTTTTTTTTTCATGCATTCATAGGAATAAATAATTTCCCCAGATGCTTCAGTTTCGACTCTAATCACTCAATGGTTCTTGTATATATTTGTGTGTGTGTGTGTGTGTGTGTGTGTGTGTGTGTGTGTGTGTGTGTGTGTGTGTGTGTGTGTGTGTGTGTGTGTGTGTGTGTGTGTTACGTATGTGGCAGGCTACGGACATAGACACAGGAAACTACAGTAAGATGGCATACAGGCTGATCATCCCCCCCACTCCAGAGGGTCAGGACAGCTTTGTCATTGAGCAATACACTGGCATCATCAAAAGTGCCATCATGTACCGCAACATGCGCCGCTCTTACTTCAAATTCGAGGTCATTGCCACTGATGACTATGGAAAAGGTTTGAGCAGCAGCGCAGAGGTGGTTGTAAGTATGAGAGCATACTGGGTGTGGCAGAATCAGAAAGAATTTGCTAAATAAAATATGATGAGATGTTTAATTTATAAAATCATTCAAAATATTATTACAATGTAATATGACTGAATAAATTAGCAAACTATAGTAGCTGTTCAGAGATGATTGCCAATAAGAGGAACAAACTGGTGGCTTTATTATTCTGTGCTAGATATTTTGCTGGTTTGTGTCCACTTATCTTTTAGAAGGAAGTATCACTACAAATCAATAAAAAGTTATTTAAAACTTATCTGTCATACAGTAAAACATGTATATCGTATTCGGTGTACTCTCTTCCAGGATGACATGCCTCCATTCACATGGCATAAGAGTATGAAAATTGTCACTGTGGTCAAGAGATTGAAGCAGGGATAGTTCAGTGGTTTGGATTACGGATTAGAAGGCCCCAGGTTCAAATCCCGGCACCGACATGTTGCCACTGTTGGGCCCTTGGGCAAGGCCCTTATTCCTCTACTGCTCAGATGTTTAATGATATAAAAAATGTAAGGTGCCCTGGATAAGGGTGTCTGCCGTAAATGTAAGAGATCTCCCTCAAGTTGAATTTAAAGTTAATGGAATTTAGACAGTGCTTTCTGCCACCATAATAAAAACAATAGCTATATATTTTTTATTTTTAAAATACAGTAAAAAGAAAATGGTGCTCAATCAGTTCAATACAGATCCATATTCATATACATTTTAGGAAAAAAATAAGAGACCACTGCAATTTACTCCAGAAAACATCTGGAATGTCATCAAGAGGAAGATGTATGGTCACAAACCATCAAGCAAAGCTGAGCTGTTTGCTTGTGGTTGAGCAATGTGAAAAACTAGTGAAGAGCATATCAAAACACATGAAAGCTGTTATTGCAAATCAAGGTTATTCCACCAAATACTGATTTCTTAATGTTATTTAGCCAAAGCATTAACACCATTTGTTTACAAATTATTTGCATTTTGTTTTATTTGAGTTATTAAAGCTCTGCAAGTACACATGATCTTGGGTTATTTTTATCTCTTGTAATGTTATCATTTCCTTTAAATATACAGGGGTTGGACAATGAAACTGAAACACTGGCCAATTTAGTGTTTCAGGTTTCATAACTAAATCTGACCAGTCTGGTGGCCAATCTTCATTGATTGCACATTCCACCAGTAAGAACAGAGTGTAAAGGTTTAATTAGCAGAGTAATAGCA
The DNA here is from genome assembly GCA_030347435.1 of Clarias fuscus. Lineage (NCBI taxonomy): Eukaryota > Metazoa > Chordata > Actinopteri > Siluriformes > Clariidae > Clarias > Clarias fuscus. Next base: position 20,806,957 of record CM059211.1, on the reverse strand, counting down.
CAGTTTTGCTTAAAATATTGCAATGCACACAACATTATGAGTGGCATATCAAAGTTCAAAAGAGGAGAAATTGTTGGTGTGTGTCTCGCTGGCGCATCTGTGACCAAGACAGCAAGTCTTTGTGATGTATCAAGGGTATCCACAGTATCCAGGGTAATGTCAGCAAACCACAGAGAAGGAAGAACATACAACAGAAATAACTGTGAACGCAAAAGGAAGCTGTCTGAAAAGGATGTTGGGGTGCTAACCCAGATTATATCCAAAAAACATAAAACCACAGCTGCCCAACTCACTGCAGAATTAAATGTGCACCTCAACTCTCCTGTTTCCACCAAAACTGTTCGTTAGGAGCTTCACAGGGTCAATGTACATGGTCACTCGTGCCAATGTCAAATGTCGGTTTCAGTGGTCCCAGCAGCGAAAATCACTACTTGTGCTAGATGGGCGTGTCACTGCCAAGGACTACCAAACCATTCTGGAGTACCATGTGCACCCAATGGTTCAAACATAAGGATTTATGGCAGCGCTGTGTATCAGGATGATAATGCACAAGGGGACACAGCAAGACTGGTGACTGTTGCATGCCCAGAGTGAAGCATGAGGGTGGATCAGTGATGGTTTGGGCTGCAATATCATGTCATTCCCTAGACCCAATACTTGCTACATGGGCGCATCACTGCCAAGGACTCCTGTGTATCAGGATGATAATGCACCAGGAGACACAGCAAGACTGGTGACAGAATGGTTTGATGAACATGAAAGTGAAGTTGAACATCTCCTATGGCCTGCACAGTCACCAGATCTAAATATTATTGAGCCACTTTGGGGTGTTTTGGAGGAGCGAGTCAGGAAATGTTTTCCTCCACCAGCATCACGTATTGACCTGGCCACTATTCTGCAAGAAGAATGTCTCAAAGTATGTCTGGCCACTGTGCAGGACTTGTATCTGTCATTCCCAAGACAAAGTGATGCTGCATTGGCCGCAAAAAGAAGCCCTACACCATGGTAAATAATTATTGTGGTCTAAAACCAGGCATTTCTATACATTCTAATTAACAATAGTTATATTTTGAAAAAACATAAGAAAGTGATTATTTTGCAGTGGGCTTTTGATTTTATTTCCGGAGCTGTAGATTATACAGTATGTACAGTACATGGTACATTATAGCTGCTCAACATTTTACAAAGTGTCCCACAAGTTCAACATCAAAGAGATAATGTAAATGTGAAATTTTTACAGACCATGATTTTTTTTCTGAGGAATAAAGAATAAATCGTTCAATAATTATTTGTTTATTGACGAAAATGGCGAGTAACTTTTATAAATAGCAGCTTTTTCCACTCTATGATGCTGAATTTATGGGACACCCTGTACTGTATGTTGTTTTGTTCCTTTAATCTGTCACCATGTGAATCTTGAAAGGCATTCAGTTTGAGCTTGATGTGAATGTTTTTTTGTGAATACACATTTTTACGGTTAATAAATAAATAAATACAACACTTGTTAGTGAAGCAATAAATGTACATTTGTTTACTGTCAAGTGAATCAGTTTCCGTCCTAATTGCATCGTTCTGGTGCTTATGCAGCCAGTGAATCATGCATTTCCATAAAAGCAATGGAGCTAATAAGTCACTGATGGAATAAAAGGGGTTCAGAGAATTGATGTTTGTGTGTGTGCCTTTATATGTTAAGAACGGAGCAGTGTCTGTATGTGCAAAATTGTTTTGTTTGGTTTTTTTTCCCAGAAAGGTTCTCAGGTGTATGTACTTCTTTTGGCTAACAGATTTAAAGGCCATTACAGCAGCATATGGCAGTCTCAAAGCCCGATTTCAGCTGCAAGATCTCTAAGGAACTGCAAGTATAATATTCAGATATTCAGATTCTTTCTCTCTCTCTCTCTCTCTCTCTCTCTCTCTCTCTCTCTCTCCCCCCCTCTCCTGTCTCTCAGGTGTCTGTGGTGAATGCTTTGGACATGCAGGTAGTGGTGTCCAATGTGCCGCCTACTGTAGTGGAAGAGAACAAAGAGCAGCTTGTCAAGTGAGTTTCTATAACTGGACTGGTGCAGAACTGCTCTACCTCTAGAATTGCACTAAATATCAGCTTCTATTTATGCATTATATAATCCTGCCAAGGCTGTGTTTTCCTGTCCCCACAAGCAGACCCAAGATTGTGTAATAACAGAATGAGCGTTGTACTTTTATTTAAACTGCCAAAAATATGTTTTTTAAATGGATTGCACCATCACAATCATGGCCCTGAGCTCAGTGTTTGGTGATACACTTTTGCAGGAATGTGTAGTATTTCATACTGATTCTTAATAACTGATTTTCTTTATTTTGATTTTCTATTCTATTTGATCTTCTAACTAAGTACCTTAATAGATCAATATTATACCTATTAACACAGAAACTGTTCAATCTCTGCTAAAAAAAATTAAAAAAACGCTCCCCCAAAAGCATCATTTATCACTCCGGGAATCATATGGATACAGAAATGCTGTGTTGGTTCTGCAGCAAACATACCATCTGGCATTAAAATAAGAAGCTCCTATATTAGGAGGAGCCATATGATTCATCCCTAATTCTTTCTAAAAGAGTCCTCTGTAAGATCTTTTGACTCACTCCTCATTTCATGGCTTGTCAGAATAAAGAAATACTGTAGATCTGTGGAAAGGTTTGGTTTATATGATGCAACTTTTACATCTTTGTGCAGACTCGAAACGGTTATATAACTTTTTTTCTACAATTGCACTTGAAGTTATATGGTCTTTGACCACAGATTGAGATTCCATTGTTTAAGACAAGATATGGCTGTGTGCGATATTTTCAGCAGCAGTTTGCTAATTCATATTCAGCTTCATGTCTGAGTCTGAGGAAAGATAGAAATGTTTCCATGTCATATTTTGCCATAGTTCGAGTGAGCTTATATATATATATATATATTTTTTTTTTGATCACAGGATTCTCGAGCGCTATGTGCAGGACCAAATACCTGGAGCGAAAGTGATAGTGGAATCCATCGGACCGCGCCGGCATGGGGAGGGCTATTCATTAGAGGACTACAGCAAATCAGACCTGCAGGTGTATGCCATCGACCCTCTCACAAACAGGGCCATATCTCGACAAGAGCTCTTCAAGTAAGCAACGCATACATGGTATATGAAGCAAAACAACATTTACACACTTCAGCCTACCAGCAAAGACGAGTCAGAAACTCTGTGCTTTTCATCTGGGCTCTCTAATGCCCAACATCCTAGAAAAATTGTCATTTTGCATTATTTCAAATTTATTATACTGTCCCTTATTACATGTAAATTATTTAATATAATTATAATGATATTGAAGTGGTATGGTGGTGTTGCAGTTAACACTGTGGCATCGCATCTTCTATTCCCTTAGATTAGGTTAATTGGCCTTCCCAAATCGTCCATTGTGTGTGTGTGTGTGTGTGTGTGTGTGTGTGTGTGTGTGTGTGTGTGTGTGTGTGTGTGTGTGTGTGTGTGTGTGTGTGTGTGTGTGTGTGTGTGTGTGTGTGTGTATGTGTGTATGTGTATGTGTGTGTGCATATGTCCATGGTGTCCCAAGTCTCCTGGGATAGGCTCTAGGCCCCCCTCGAGAGTGGTATAGATGATGAATGAATAATGATATTTTCATATATGATTTGTTTCCTTTTTTCGCACCTCCAGCATTGTGTGTTTGAGTGGGTTTAGGTCTGTGTGCATGGATAGATGTTCTCCTTATGCTTTGGTGGGGTTCCTCCAGGTTATCCCTTTCCTCCTACAGTCTAAAGACATGCAGATTTGGCATTTTTAAATTGCCTGTAGTGTTTGAGCGAGTAAGTGTGTGTGTGCTTGTGTCCTGGAAAAGACTGGCACACCATCTAGGGTATACTCCCAGTGCCCTGTTTCCCCTAAAATAGGCTCGAGGCTAACTGGACAGGATATTTGTGGTATAGAGAATGAGTGAGTGATGTTTATTATTATTATTATTATTATTATTATTATTATTATTTCTTTATTCATTTATTTATTTTTGAATTTATATTAGAATTATTATTCATTCTGTTCATTTAATATATATTTAAAAAAAGACATAATATTATACTTAATATAATGTTACTGAATGTCCATGTTACTGAAGCATATTTTCACCGAGCAGTAGTAGGAGATTTTAGAAAGAGTCAAGACTATTTCAGCACATATTCGGTTTTCTTACACTCAAGATTTTAGAAGCACTCTGTGCCATATTTTTTCTTTCATGTTTGGAATGATAAACTCTTAACCATAATTGGGGTGACATGAACTTCACTTCATTTAAACTGTTTTGTCCTTTGAGCTAATTAGACTTTTAAGCACTGTCTATCAAAGGGTCAGTGTATTACACCATCGAGGGTTGTGTAACTAATTAACCATGAAGAGTATGCGGATAATGAAATCACATACTTTTACAATATTTAAAATAATCCAGTTAAGATATTCATGAATGCACAGCATGTACAGTACAAAGATTTTTCACTTTAAATATAAACCTTTTCCAGCTGCTCAGAAATATTCATAATATAGTTCATACTGTATATTCACTGAAAATTGAATTGAAAAATGATCGGCCTATATTGTTCAGAATTCTTCAAGGTGAGATTCTTCATTATACTGTACTGTGTGAATCATATATAATATTTACCAGAGATTAGCAAAAAGGCTAGTTTTATTTATGATGTATAGACATCCTTTGTTCCCCAAATATGTATTATTTGTTCCTCTCTAATTTAAAAAGTAATCGTAAATGTAGGTTACCTGTGATATAATTTTAAAGAAATATGTCATGTAAAATTAAGGAAAATTATGTCAGTGTACACAGTGACAAAGTGTGACAAAGACTAACAAGTACAAAGTTAGCAATAACATGATGGTGTAGTTTAGCCTAATGTGAAGCAAATTATTATTATTATTATTATTATTATTATGTCCCAAGAAAAACACATTTTTCACATGAATTTATACTGTACTTATAATTTTTAAAGTATACATTTTTTTATTTCTTACTTTATAACCCCTTGAGACCCAAATGCCCACATATGAGGACATGACATTTCTTCTAAATACAATATCCTTTTGTGATCTTTAGTGATTAAGTACATAGTTATTAGGTTCTAATAAAGAGAAACAGTGAGAAGAAATGCAATGTTCACAGCAGTAGTGTACTTCTTGGGGAATTGCATCTCATTGAATCTTGCTGTATTTGCATGTATGTATTTGTATAAATTTTTCAATCCGTTTATAAACAGTGTATTCTATGTATATGAAGATTTCAAATGTAACCTTAGGGCTGGAATTACTGTCTGAGCCTATAGAAAATTAATCAAAACTTTCTAGCTAATCAGAATCATTTAGCTTTAACAGCATTGTGATATAAGTAAGCAATAAAGAAAAGGGAGCACTTCACTGCTGGATGTACCACAGCTGTGATGCAATTGTAGGCACAAGAACATCATAGCCATGCTATATCCAGCAATACAGCAAAGTGTGATATTGCTTTTATATACAGTAATAGTTCCACAAACACTATTTATTATCAAAAAGATTATGATTTGTTTCTTTTTTTATCCAATTATTTTGCTACACCATTACACCACTACTACATATATCCTTCCAGAATTTGTGGAACTGCTTTAGCTTACGGTGACTGGCGAACCTGATAACCAACAGTTAGCAACCAACAATTAGTGTAATTAACAGGTGAGAAAATAGATAAAATTTTTACCAGTAGTATGTAGCCAAAAGGTGAGAAGAATAAAACTTGCAGGTGGTGGACAGTCCTGTAAATCTCGTAAGTGTTCCTATAAATTCTCTTTATCTTTATTAGGGCCCAAGCATTATAAGGTGCGCAGGAGCCTCTTGTTTTCCTAAGGATTTTTTTTCCCACCCTTTTGGACTTTTTGGGGGTCTTAACATGCTCAAAAACTCATGAAACTTGGCAGACAGGTTGGAATCTGCTGCCATTCGGATGCCTGAGAGTCGCGTGGCCCAGGGCCCCCACACAAGATTTTGCTACCTAGCTCATACACACTTTTACGTAGGCATACGAAACTCGGTGCACATTTAGAGCTCATTGAGCCGAACAACTTTCGCACTGCATGTCCTGGGCTCAACTCAACAGGAGGCCGGTTATTTTGGGTCGTTTGCAAAAACACACCCGATGGGTTTTGATATACTCCTCATAGGGAATTTACTGATCGCCAACAAATCGGGCCGATGTGATGTAAAGACATTGAGGATGAAAAATTGCGGAGGGATTTTTGATATCTCAAACACGTCAGCCGTGATAATGCCTTAAACGTACGCTGAAAAATAATTAATAACTTTCTGTATGGCATTATATTGAGTGACATTATATTCAGTGACATGTTCAGTGACATCACATTCAGTGACATCACATTCAGTAAGTCATAGTGTGATGCTTTTCTTCCAGCATCTGCGGCCTATTGTACACATCACAAATGTTAACACACAAACACATCTCACACACACACACACACACACACACACACACACACACTCATACATCACACACATGCACGCATACATACACACACATTACAAATGTTATACTTCCGCACGCACACACACGCACAAACACACTTATATCACAATGTTAACAGTCTCACACTCACACAGATGCACACACGCACATATACACAAACACACACACACACACACACACACACACAGACACACATCACTCATGTTAACACATTTTTTTTTGGGGGGGGGGGGGATTTTTCCCCCGATTTTGCCCCCTAATTTACTCGTGTCCAATTCCTCCCCGTCAATGAGTGATGTTAGACTCACATCCACACGTTTACTCCTCATACACCTCTCTCCCTCACTCTCACACACACTAGCCCTCGCACACACACACACACACACACACACACACACACACACACACACACACACACACACACACACACACACACACACACACACTAACGGACTCAACAAATATTTAGGGCCCAAACTGACATTAGCCCTGTATAGTGTCAAATGACACACGGGTTGTGTGGTGCCCCGGGGTGGCGATGGCGTACGGTGCTTGGGCCCGTCATCCTTGCTTGCAACTATATTTTTACTTATTCTGCTTAAGAATACCAGCTCCATTAACTTCCAAGTTCCGGGATTAAATCCAAAATTGCACTTAATGGAAAGGTAGTGCATTAGGGTATACAGTACAAGCCATTGTAACACACTCCAAGTAGGGCCCTTGATCAGGGGTTTGAGAGGGGTTTTGTAATCCAGCCTTGTTTTAGGAGCTAGTTAGCTTTGTAGCCATGAATAAAATAACATTGATGGTTCAAAGATGTTTCGGCAGCAATTATTAAAAAATAATTTCTTACTAAAAAGGCTTTTGTTTTGAATGTGGTTTTGGCAGGGATTTGCTCTCTCCTCACTAAGTACAGACCTACTTTCACCAGTGCTGCAACTGGTAGTGTAATTAATGGTTAATAGAAAACCTGGGAGTGATACACATTGTTAAATGTCCCAGTGCTGTTACCATCCATTATTATCACTCATGGAAAGCCTCTTATCCAGTCAGATAGTCCGTACTAACTGTTATAATATTCTTACTCCATAAATATTATTATATCCCAGTACACATTAATGTTATTGGAAGTAATTTCTGTAGTTTTGTAACTTCTCACATTTTATTTAACAGGTTTCTGGATGGTAAAATTCTAGACATTAATAAAGAGTTCCAGCCATATCTAGGTGAAGGTGGGAGGATTTTGGAAATCCGCTCACCAGACATTGTGGCTGCCGTAAAGAAAGCTGCTCAGGCTGTTGGTTACACGGAGGGGGCGCTACTTGCCCTCGCCATCATCATCATCCTCTGCTGTATCCCAGCCATCCTCATCATAATGATCACCTACAAACAGTGAGTACTGCTTTGAGAACTAGAAATCAGAGAGCATGATTAACATGATTAGACTGATCAACAAGCCTGTCTACATAATTGTGAATCCACTGCTAGCGGTCAGTTCTTCTAAGAGTCAGAATCTCTAGTAAATTTGAGATCATCAAGAGTGATATATATAGCCTGTGTAACATACTAATAGGAGAAGAGACTCAACAGTGAAAAAGAGACAGAAAGAGTGATGGACAAGGAGAGAAATAGTGAGAAATTGGTGTGAGATATGAAGCACAGTTTTTCGGAGTAATTAGACATACTAAAAGACAAATCTCTCACCAGCACCATGTATGTGCAAGCAGATTAATAGCAGTCATTTGTGGCAAATCTGATGCATTGTCTATTCTTGTCACACTGCTTTGTCACACCTCGGCCAACGTGGCAACAATATAACAGCTGTCTGTGCAGCTCTCCTCCATCAATTCCTCGCTCCAGGGAGATAAATAAGAGACAGAGAGACAAAGAAAAAACATCTACAGTTCGTCCACAGGGCTTCCCAGTCTCACTCACAGATTCAATTAAATGTGGCTCAATTCACTTTTATTTCTATAATACATTTTTCAGCACAGACATTTCCACAAAGCAGTTTTTTATTTTTCTGGAAATCCCAGCTGTGGATATAAGAGGAAAGATGGTGTGAGGAAGAAACCTGGACTCATAAGGGCCCCCGTCATCGTCTGTGTACTGGAGATTGTAATCCTAATGTGAAATGTGCAAAACTTTGATTAAACAGAGGAACAACGTACAAAGATTGATTCTTGGTATAAGCCAGTGATGATTGGTTAAAAAAGCCTGTCAAAGATATGATGGAATAGCAATTATGTGCAGATATTGGATTTAAGCATACGAAACTTCAATATGTGTACATGGCAGGTTTAGGAGAGAAAGAAGCAGGTTATTAGTTCGTGAGACTAAGTAGAATTCCTGACTGAAGCATGAGAAGGATAAAATTAAAGATTAATGTTATACCACCTAGGTGAATTCAGTTAACAGCTGCCAGATGTTGCCAGATGTTTTATACATTTGCCTTTTGCGATTTAATTCAACTGTCAGATATACTGTAAGGCTGGGCATAATATTACCCCATGTGTGTGAAAAAAAAATACAGGTAATTAAGGACATTTTGTATTTATTTATTTATTTTTTTTACAATATTACAATGTCTGCTTAAATCCTGTGCAACTGCCTGAATAATCAATAATTCTGTAGCTGAGGTTGAATATCAGTGTATGCAGCTTCAGTATTTAATCTTGACTGCATAACCTGACTCTGAAAAAGGCCCGTAGTTATTGCAGAGTATTTGCCTTGTACTTTTTGGAAATATTCCAGACCGAAATATTTCAACATTTACTGACATTTGTGCTTTCTGGTCAATTGACATTTTAAGAGTTATTTACAGTATGTTTAAAAGAGATGGCATGAAATATGCTATGGATTAGGCCAACTGTTTTACTATAGAGATGATGTAAAGACAACACCTTTATAAGATTAGTGTTTCAAGTTTGTATTACTTTTTTCATCTTTAAATCCATACTTTTCTTAAACCCAGACCTACTGTATGCAAAACCTCTGTATTGGTTTTTGGAATCAGTTTAGTATCTTTATTACTTAGAGATCTCACACTTTGGGCCACTGATCTATAGTTAAATAAATAACAAAAAGAATAAAGTGTCTAGAGTTTTTAAAGTAAATGTTAAGCCTGGAGTCCTGACTAGAGAACAGCGTGTACAAGAAACAGAGAGAGAAAGATTGGGTAGAAACAAGGCGAAAAGAGATATTTTTAAATGGAAGAGTGGGAGGTTAAAGGAACAATAATGTAGAGAAGGACTTTGCCAGTGAGCGCTCATTTCTCTCTCAGCGGTGCAGAAGGCAGAGATGTGCGATAAGTTTGGGTTATTCCCCCTCCTGAGCTCTTATCACTATACAGGAGGAAGAAAATAGTGTGGAATAATGTGCATGCCACCACCTACAGCAGTGCATTCATCTAAAGCCACATGAAAGAGCTTCACATTATCTTTAAAACTCTCTGACTTAAGTGGTGTTGAAGAAAGCCAGTGAAGTCAAAACTCTTTATTCATACATAGTCAAGTTTTGATAATGAAAAACTGCTGAGCTAATTATCTAACATTACCATGTGTCCATTTTTATTTTCTTTCTTCCTTTCTCTCGTCCCGTCGTGGCTGTGTGCGGACCCCTTCATCAGATTCAAAGAGTAAGTGTTATTCATTCATTTCAGTAATTACGTGCTAAAAAATCCCCTTGAGCTAAGTCATTTTTATGTGAATACAAATCAAAGGGTGGTTAGAAGCCATAAATAAAGGATCTTCTCATCCTTCTCTCCATTCTAACTCGTGCATTTTTTTATTTTAATAAATGAACAAGTTCTCACATTTTTATTTCAATCTCGACCACCAAAAAAAATGTGCTTACTTCTCACCTCATATAATCACAACCTGAAAAATGTTAAACAAGAGACAAGTATCTACACTATGGCACTGGTGAATTAAACAGAAATCTGTTTTCTTAAAAAAAAAAATCTGCAAGTGCTAGTGATTAATCTGTTGAATTTGTGAAACTGTATCAACAGAAAACAGGCAGAGTGTGCCAAAACCGCCCGTATCCAGAGGTCGCTTGCTGCTTCGAAATCATCTACTGCACCAGCACCTGTTTCAGCTCCAACTTCAGCTCCGTCCAATCTCTATGAGGAACTTGGGGACGGCAAAATGTAAGTTAACCCTTAAGAATGTGTGTTTTTTGCAGGACGAAAGAGGTTCCTTTATGTGCCAAAAAGTTTTTAGATTTTGTCTTTCGCTGGTTTTCAATTACAAGGGAATGTATTTTCAGTAGCAGGGATTTAGCATTGTACTGTACATACCATACTGAATGGACCCTCAAATGGTATCCTTTCCTTGAATAGTATCTGAATGGCTATGGTAATTGCCGTCATTGTTTACAGTAGTTGTTGTTCTCAACAAAACCTTTTCTGTAGCTTATCATTCTGATTGTTTAAAATGAAAACAGCTGGCTAGTTGAGTAATCACAGGCTAAATCCATGCAAGGAAGTGAAATATTACAACAATGTCTTTTAAAACGATAGTAGTGAGACAAAAAAAAAAAAACACTCTCCTATAAAACGCATTTAAAGCTCTTTAGTGGAGCGAATTGTGTAGTGTTTCTTCTCAATCAGTCAATGCAATTTAAAGTGAAAGGACATGTAAATTGGTAAGATTGGTATAGCGACATGAATGTGACAGGTTAGACAGACTTGATTTAATGCAATCAGAATAAATGTGAATGCTTTTCTGTGAAGCACAAAGAAAGCACAATTTCCTATCACTCAGTCTAATAAGCAAAACAAAAACCGTGCTTGTGTATATGTGTCTGTTTGTACCCAACAACAACCTTTTTTTAGATAATGGCTTTCAATTTATGTAAAGTTTATCTTTCTTTGTACGATAATGCAGCAAGCATTGGGCTGCTTGTTTTTTTTTATTGGGAATGGTATTTCTACTCCATTAGCAGTTATCCACTCAACACTACAGTAGATACCGTGTTGTTTGTTGCATAGGATAGCACTCATGCAGTAGGCTTTTTGATAATATGTGTGATATGGATGCACATGCAGCAAGCAAACAATAACACCACAGTAACCACATTCTTATTGACATCTTGTCATGCTTTTGAATGTAAAAAAATATTTAATAGCGCTCTCTGAAATAGGTACAGCTTGTACAGTAGAAATGTCAAAAAAGGCTTATAAAGAACATTAAAATGTACTATATAAATACAAGTAAGATATCTGCTGAAACCTCATGTAATGATGCATGGGATATGTCAGGCTGTCAGAATGTCAGTAGTCTAAGGAAAAAAATATTTTTATTTTTATAAGTTTGTTTGAAACTTGTAAATTCACCAGCTTTCAGTGTACAACACACGGAATATCAAGCTGCAAGTGAAAGATTAATAGAAGGGCATCCATCTTTTTTTGCTGCTCATGAAATGCAAGTCATGCATTTCATATTCTGTCAAAGTTCATGGGTCTCAGCTCAGATTCGCTTTGTATCTCTCTCCCTGTCTCTACATCTCACATTCTGTCCATTTCATTCCTTTCCATTTGTTCTCTACTCAAGAGTGCAGTAAGTCATTTGCATTTTTATTCTTTCTCTCCTTCTCTAAGTAGACAAGCCTCTTATTTCACCATGGATAATAGTGAGATTTCTTATAAACCTACACCACCTGCATGTGTTGCTCCTGGCCACGTATTTAGTATTTAATGCTACAGCAAGATATGCTGTTAGTAGGATTATTGTGTTGACAGCAGCTGAAACAATTCTCACACTGTTAGCACGTGTGTCTGTGTTGAAAGTATTACTTCACACGTAATTCATTTTAAGCCTGACTGATGCCACAGATCATCTTTATTCACTTGTCAGAATAAATCAAACCAGCGCTGCTATTATCTGTGTGTCTGACAAGCACTTCCATTGTATGAATCTCTATTAGACATTCTGTGTATGTAAACATCCATCCATCCATCCAACCATTCTTTATTTTCTTTATAAGTCCAAGTCCAATGTAAACATAATAATAATAATAGTCTCTGGCAGTTGGCATATCCCATTGAAAGTGTTAATTCAAATTAATTGATTATATTATAATACCCATACTGGACTTTTATTAATAGGACATGTGCTATAGTGATACTCCTAATAGTTTTGATAAATGGCTCCGTCAAAATGAGTGAAGGATTGAACGGAGCATAATTTCTCCTCAACAGTACTTTCTCACATTTCTCATTATCCTTCCATCGTGTATTACATGCATGTAGAAGATTTAGACTTTTTCTGCTATAACTGAACATTGTTGTCTATAGTAGACGGCGGAAGTCAGTTTCTAAGCAGGCCGAGCTACAGTGGCTCATTAGCACCAGTGCTTTTCGTGCCATTGCTGCCAGTGGCACCCTGCACAGCAACATGCCTGAGTCTGAGTGCAGCGACACCTTATTCTCTGAACTGCACTCACGCATTGCCCATGATCCCCCCTACCAGGAAAGCATTTCCAATCCAGTCACGAGCACTAAGATTTCTCATGCTTGGCAGCTTCTGGGACATCAGCTCTTTATCATCCACAAACCCTGCGAATCAGAAGTTTACTTGGTCCTTGCCTTGTCGTATTCATGAGGGCGAAATTTATGGCACGCAGCAAGAACAAGCCCTTTGGGACCCTGCTGAGTGGGAACAGCATGAGCTGAAGGCAGATCTTAAGGGCAAAATAGAAGAGTTTGATGCTGGTATGGGGACCCCGAGTGGCCATAGCATGAAGCTGTCAGTTAGAGAGCAGTCCATACAGTTTGAGCAGCAGGCACTGGCTGATAAGACTACCAGAGACTCTCTGGATCTGGATGGCTTTCTTGATATTTTTGAGCCACAGTACAGTTCAGCGCTTGTAGACAAAGCATAAACCTCCTTGCATTGTCATCAGTGGCATCACCCCTCCTCCGCTGCCCACCACTCCATCAGTGCTAAGAAGACTCAGTTCACATATCCCCAGCTATATCACAGTGGAACCCTGTGAGATCTGGAAATTATTCCGGATGCTCAAGATGAGCCTACCACCTTCACCCATGTTTTCTCCCTCTCACATAGCCCACTCTTGTTCTCTCTCTCTCTCTCTCCTGATGTCCTTTCATCTCCCTTTACTTCTGGAAGCACCACCCCATTACACTTGTCACAAACTACACATTTAATACCCAGCCACTATCCCATCTTCTCTGAAACCATGCCTACTCCACTAAATTCCCAACATCAAGGCCAGAAAAAGGAGCACAAAGGGATGCTGAAGTATAATGACACTAGAAAGGACAAATTGATCCCCTATTGCCACTCTGACTGGAGCTACAAAACAGGAGAAATAAAGGCCGAAAGATTAATGAGAACTGAGCCAGAGTCTGAATAAGAAGCCTATGATACAAGCCAAGCCGATTTCCATTCACACTTGGATATAAAATCAAACACTTCTAATACTAGCCTAGAGTCAGAGCAGTTGAGAGATTACCCATAAAATCAATCATCTTCTGAATGAATGTTCACAACCTTTCTTTTCTTCATATGTACTATAATTTTTGTACTATGTGATATACTGAGGCTATTATTATTATTATTATTATTATTATTATTATTATTATTATTATTATATGTAGCATTACAATGGAAGTAAAGGTTAAAATCAACTGATCATGAAAATCAAGTCAGAATAAATGTCACTTCTTTGCATCATCACACTATTAGATTAAATGAAAGTTCTGTATAAAAGTTCAGCCATAATTCCACTGTCTTCTGCCATGTTTCTTTCTCTCCATATTGAAAATCAAGCTTATGAAGGTTTTTTTTTTTGTCTAGATGCTCCTTAAACACTTTTGAGTGTGTAACAAAGAATGACAAATAGGCCTTCTGCTAGCTGCTGTACAATTATTTCCATGCATATTCATCTTTTTTTTTATTTAACTTCTCAGATGGAGTTGATATCCTTTTGCCTTACTCTGAACTAAATGATTATGGTGCTCACTAACCCTTTCTAAAAGCTGCCATGTTATACGGCTTTTTGAGGTCTGCTTCCGTGCAATTTTGAAGATGTTTTTCGCCCTTTGGAAAATCAAAAGAGTCATGAAGTGCAACGGGCTCAGACAATAGAGATAATAGGCAGTGGGCTACGTGACAGGAAAAGTGTGCCCTGCCACCAGCCGCCTGCATTCAGCTCTGGCAAGAGCACAATCAATCTCTCAGGCCACCTCTAGATAAATAGCTCTCTGTGTACATATAAAGGAACCATCTTTTCCAAACTACGCCTACCCTCCCATGAGCCTGATGACATCTATTGATGCCATATCATTAATTCCACTGACTCAATGATTTATTGTCATATCATGTTTACTGAGTTGTTGCTGGGCTTGGACCTAGAAATAATTCATGTGCTGAAAAAATCATTAGTTTCATTTGCTTCCTAATTTGTCTGAATTTCCTTTATCTTTATTTGTCAATGAATGAAATCTATGAATTGTTAAAAGCATGACATTCACTGTATAAAGAAATCGCATAGTTTTAGACACGATTAGGCAGACTGACTGCTGCATTCATTAAACTGACTTATTATATAATGTAAGGATTGCAGGAAGAAAGCTTGCAACAGCATTTGTTGAACATGTACTGCCCAAAAATGTATGGAAACCGCTTAAATGCTTGTTGAAATTGCATCGTTAAATGTTGACAGTAGAATTCACAGCCACATTTAGTAGTGAAAGCATTTTCATTCACAAAATATGATGAAAACTCACAGGATTGAGACATACAAACCAATTAGCAGTGAGACTAATAGGGAAATTTGACATTTGTGCAATAGACCTGTAGCGCAGCCACATAATGGGGTTGTTGATGTAGGCCACATATAGATGGTAAATAAATATAAAACCACCGGGCCTTATCAACAACCCCGATATGGTTATAGTGTCCCAACAGACTGTGTTTTGGTTTCGGGTTTAAGCTCTCGCGAGCATGCGCGATCGCTGTGCGAGGGAACCCGGAAGTAGACCGGCATAAAAGACGAACCGGCGAACATGTCGTGGTGGAGAGATGAGGAGTTACTGCGCAGTTGAGAAGAGAGAGTGTGATTGTTTGTTTGCCAATTGGATTATTTTCCCGGAGTGTATGCAATCTTTCTTGACACCTACAATACCCCTCTCATTCCATTTTCTCGTGCTCCCGGATTAGCCATCTTTTACCGATGAGGCCGAGCAAAGTTCATATTACACCGGAAGTAAATAAAAGTCACCGGTATTTAGATTCTCGACCCCGTAATCGTGTAATTAGCTTAGTTTTAATAGCTGAGCGTTACAGACCAAGGTCATGCGGTTTGATCAGTCCCTATCAGATTGATCCTAATCCAGAGTGGCGAGCGTGTCACAGTAAGAAGTGAGGCTCATGAAGTGATGCACCCATCATACACAGTGCCGATTGTGCTGAGGCTCTGGAGGCACTTAATCAGGCAATACATTTATAATAAAACATACAGTATCACTTCCATATTCATTACAAGGTTAGTGTCATGAAAATGAAATGCAGATTACAGACATCAATATCACATATCAGACTCATATAACCATTTCTATAGATTGTTCCTACTCTGGTAGGAAACTTTAATGATGCATTCGTGCAGTTGCTAAGACAGGACGCGTTCGTAATTAACATAACAGATTGTGTTATAGCATCGCCAGCTACGTTGTTCTTGTCAAGATGTTTGTCACTCCTGGATCGAACATATGACCAGATTTGCTGCCACAAATGTTCCAACATTTCTTGTAGGTTATCCATAGCGCAGAACAGCTGTTCTAACACAAGGAGGACCACAGAGAGACGATGTCTGCTTGCTACAACCGTGAGAAAAGCAATGTGACACTGTGTGGACATATTTATGTGTATGTATGAGGTCATTCTAAGATGAACTCCACAGGGACCCTGTATCATTTTGTATGCCTGATCAGATCCGTGCAGCAGGGGAAAAGAGCGACTTTGATGTCTGCATGCATCAGAGACAGGCCTAATTAGTTAATTGATCCAGTTAGCACTGAAAAAACGTCTGCCAGTTCTCATTGCTCTTTCGCGTCTTCCACCTCTTGTGCCTCTCCACTTACACTACCGCCCTTTACCTGCTAATCTAATCTCCTTTATAATATTTTGCTAAACTATAAAGGTGCTACAGTACATGTGAATGTAATACATCATTATAAAAACAAGTATTTGGGTGTATGCAACAGGACAACACTCCAAACAACAAAATCAAGAGAAGAACTGTTTGAAAAGAAGTTATCATGCCCCTTTAGGTCTGTCTGAAAAAAGGCACTGTATGAAATTTGGACGAGTTTGTAACAGATGTACTGTATGAAAAAGAATGCCAGGAAGCAGATACATCACAGAGAATTTGGACAAATATAACAGAGGAGAGGATTCAAGAGTTGGGAAATAGTTGCAAAGGCAAAAGTGGGGGCATCAAAGTTATTCATATTCAGAGAGGGGGATAAAATGGGGTACTTTTTTTCTTATTCACTGTTTGATCATTTTCATTAAGCCTAACTCAAATATTATGAAATGATAAAAACTGGTTATGTTGATTAAAGAGAACTCTTTGCTCACTTTGCTTTAATATTAACTAAGATCATGCATTCTCAGTTCTACATGCATGTAGGGGGAGGAGAAAGTTATTTGCAAAATGAGGCTTCAAGGCTAAGCATTTTTTACATTTCTGGTTTGGATGTTGAAATATTGGTGCATTCAAAACAAATACCATGTGCAGGTCAAATTTAGATGAATTGAATGAATCTGTTCACTTCGCTAGAGAGTAATGAAATACCTAGGGACAAACAGAAGACAAAGGACCTAATTTACGCGAGCAAGACCTTATGGATTTTGAGTAAGCAAAACAGTGTTTCGAAGAACATCAGCAGATTTTCTTGTCGGAACATGGAGAACGACTTCATTTTCACTGTTAGTTACACACAATAACATCTTTACCCCATAAAATAATAATACCAGCATTGTTGTGAGGACATACAGTACAGGAACTAAAAGTTAACGCATTGTTTGAAGTTTGGCATCAATCAGGTTACAGCATGCTCTTCCTTTCCACAAAAGTAATTAGGTTTGGCTCTCTGAGGTTTTCCATGATGATATTGTGGAGTTTGAAACTTGGCAGTGCCGAAAAGAGGAGCTTTGCCTTCTGCAGTGAGACACTGGGACTCCTCTAGCACTGCATTATTTAGCGCCAGTAGTCCTCTATCCACTTCACTCCACCGCCCACTGCATCTCACACATTATTTATCTCACTCTCAAGTAGCACAGACCTCCCTATTACTCAAGAAACATTTGTCAGACCCTGTTCTGTGTGCTTTATTGGGTCTGTGATGTCAAAGACTCTATCTGTCTACCCCTAGCCCAACAGAGACCTCCCAATTACTGGGGGAAAAATGTCATAGTTCTGTCAGACCTATTATTTACTCAATTTATGAATATAAATCTTTTCTCATTACATCACAACCCATAGCATTCTCTCCTCCATCTCACTTAGTGTGGAAGTGATCATAGGTCAGTAACACTCTAATGTCTTCATTTGTTTCCCTGTGGAAAGTGTACAGTATTACTCAGTCAAAGTAGAATTATGACTAGACTTTTATGACTACACTTATGATCTAGAATGTGTGTGTGTGTGTGTGTGTGTGTGTGTGTGTGTGTGTGTGTGTGTGTGTGTGTGTGTGTGTGTGTGTGTGTGTGTGTGTGTGTGTGTGTGAAGAAGTTATTTGGAATAAAACATAATTATCCTCCAATGTGTTTCTGGGTTTTAAACCGCTTGTGTCAGCACTCCCAGTCTAAGTATATTGTCTGTCTGTATTTTCAAACCCTTTGCCCATACCCTGTTTTTGCTTTTTGCTCAGTCTCTCAGAGCCTACATATACATGCATACATACACTTATAAATATATGTACACTGTGTATATAAAATCTAATTATGAGGTGCGGTCAAGTCAAATCTGGACTTGTCACCAACTTGCCGAAGAGATGCATCTGTCTGCGGACACTTAACACACAATCATTCACAAACACCATTTGCACATTACAGGAACTTGGCTTGAAGTTATTGCCACATACCCTGTACAGTCCTAACCTTCCTCCAAAAGATTTTCCAATTTCTTTCAACACACCCTTTATTTGTCACCTATACATTTCTGCACAGTGAAATTCCTTCGGAAAACCCAATGTGTTAGGAAGCTGGGGTCAGATTGCAGGTTCAGCCCTGATATTTGACCCCAGGAGCAGCCAGGACTACTACCCCAATAGTAGCAGCTTGTTGGAGCTGGGGCTTGAACCGCCAACTTTCTGATTAGTATCCTAGAGCCTTCACACAATGAGTTACCATTGTGTTTGTGACTATTGCTTAAATATTTGGGCCATGAAAGGAGTCCCTGGGAGGCCAGTGTTTCAGATATGTATCAGTCATTCCAATCGTGGCTCAAGAATTTTGAGAAAAGTTGATGGTATCCAATCAGTGAAACTAGTGAAACACTGGGATAAGTGCATTAGTGTAGCAGGGGATTATATAGAAAAATAAAAGTAGTTTTTACTCGCATTATTTTGTTCTCTTTGTTCTGCATTGTTTTGTTTGTTTTTGTTTGTTAATAATAATAATGAATGTAAGAAGAGATAAAGTTGGACCTTCAAGCAAAAGTTTCTTTCAACTTTCTTTTACTCGATACTTTCTTTTAACTGGATAGTTATATATAATCATCTTTCACAAAGTATTTTCTCTTTTCTCATTGTATGCCAGGCGTGGATATGGCAGAGAGGTATGTCCTTCTCTTATCTGTTACTGGTATAAAATGCTTTATTTATTTAGGGGCTGGCCATTTTCATTCTATGGCAGGAAAGCTTTTTACTCCTCATCACTCTAATCTGTCAATAGTGCCCGAGACAGAATAAGAGCAGAATCACAATTAGGTAGAGGAAGACATATAAAGCCTTCCATTAACTCTGTTTTTACACTCTAGATATGAAAATGTTGTTCTTCATTGAAAAGTCTTATCTAATCTCACTCAGTTCTGTGCATAATGTTATTTTCCTGAGATACTGTAGGTGGGGAATAGAGATGCACGAGCACTTTGTCTCAGTGCTCAAGTCAGAGTTTTTGTGCTTGTATGTGCATAGCCTCTCGAACCTGACATTTTCCTCACCGCTTAACTTTAACATTTGTGTTCATCTAATGTCAGCTTATCACAAGAGTAGATTATCCGTTGCAGTGTGCTGCTACTTAGAGGCCTTCAGGAGCTTTTGCCTGAATTGCCTTTCTCTTTGTCCTTTCTAAACCACAGGAATCTTTAACCTGGTTTTGTTATTACACTCTACTTCAAATTTTCACCCCAGTTACAGCTTAAACTACACTTTTGCAATAATCTCTGTAGACTTAAGTGTTTCCCTTATTTTGTGGCCATCGTATACCCTTTCCTGCAACATCTTACTTAATTTCTGTTTCTTTCTTTTATACGTCTCTTACTCTTCCTTTCTCTCCCACTGGTCACCTGTCTACTAGCAACAGCAGCTGCTGAGGCCGTCTTTGCTCAGGCCGGAGGTATGTTCCTCTGGCTCTGTGTTGCATGGAAACTACTATCTCTTTCTATTAATGATTCTCATTTTCATTTGTATTTTTTTTTTTTAGGTTGAAAGTTACTTAACGAAATGGTCATTATTTTGAATGCAGTCCTCCACAGTGCTTGAGCTTTCTTGATTTATTTCACAAGGGACAGATTCAGGATGATGGGGGCCCCAGGGCACAAACATTTGTTAGTGCTCTATACATAAACTGTGGGGTGAATTTACTTTTACGTTTATTTGCACCAGAAACATAATAATAAACATTTTCCATAAATTAATGGAAGCTATTTTGGTAAAGAAATTACAACAGAAAAAACAGAAAGCAATTAAGAGATCATACTGAAAAAAAAAAACTGAAAAGTGTCCAAGCAATGAAGTGTAGTGAATATGGAGAACATGCATATTATTGTCCAACTTACAGTGTTATGGTGCAATATGGTCAACATCACAGGAAATAATATAATAACATGACATGTCATTCATGCACAGATTGTATTGGGCAACCATTTAAATTTTCAGTATGAGTATAAATTTGTATTGTAATTTTTATTACATTTTTTTTATTGTGATGTTTCAAACATTCACTTTTTTTTTATTTAAATTTTCTTCATCTGGTTGTGGAGCTACATGTCTAATGATTTGTTCTAGTTCTTTCTACTTTAAAAATAATTGTGTGCAGACGTTTAATTAGTATGAGTGACATGCATTTAATCGCTCCTCTACAACAAGCCTGTTGGTAATGTCAAACATTTCATACTTTCCCTTTTTCCTGCACTCTTTTACGGGTCAGTGAGACAGAAACAGATCAGACTAACTGCAAATCAGACTTAAATTGGTTTAGGTGTTTCTCCTTTCATTTCACTTTCAAAACACATAGTTTTAAAATAGATGTGTCTTTTGTTTAGTATTGACCAGATATCCTTGAATGTCTGAATATGAAATTAATGTTCTAAAGAATCACTATGGCACACAGCTTTAGAGATTTAAAACTACTCAGCCCACACAACACACTTAACTATGGATATAAAAACAAAGGTTTTGTGTTTTTCTTTTCTTTCTTTTTTTGTTCTCCCTGTCATATGTTATGTATTCTGGAACTAATATCCAATTATTAACAAAAATCTAATCCAAGAATTCTTAACAAAATATGTGAGTAATCCCATCACTAGCAACCTAAACCAATAAATACCAAAAAATAAAATAAAGAAAGCACATATTTCTTTGAAAATATTCCAGCTAGACTGAAAACCTAAATATTTAATCGTAGGGTTTGATTAAATTTGGGGTCCCTTTCTCCTTGTGCTCTTGGCACAAGTTAAGGTTAGCCCATGCATAAGTCTTGCCCTGGTCACATCTTCTGCACATTCAGTGTTACCACATTCCACTTTCGCTATGCCATCAGTGTTGGCTGCCGTATAGGTTTCAGTTGTGTTGCAATACTGAGGCTATGGCTTGTTTTTGCTAACTTAGGCACTCTCTATGGAATCGGGTATTGACCCCGGGCAAGACTACTATGCACAAGACTATTACAGCTATGATCAAGGGTAAGTTCGGTGTAAGGCATCAATGTTCATCTGTGTGGTAATGAGTGTAAAGTGTATTAATGTGATTTTACTCTGTTGAGCGTGTGTGTATGTGGGTATGTGTTATATCTTGATGTGTACCAGCTGACTCCAAAAAGGTGGCAATATATAACAGTTTTGACCTGCTGTAACAAGGAAGATTTCGCCAACACAACCCCCACGTCCAACCCCTATTAATTAGTTGCATTAATTAATAATGAATGAATTTTAATGGTAGGTATTCACAAGCATTGTGTGTGTGTGTGTGTGTGTGTGTGTGTGTGTGTGTGTGTGTGTGTGTGTGTGTGTGTGTGTGTGTGTGTGTGTGTGTGTATTATAATTCAGATCGCAAAATATGCAAACCTAACATCACATTTTTTTTTATCACCATGTCCTTTTATAGCAATATGCAAGTGAGCCAGCTGTATACTCTAAAATATAAAAATGTATGCTCTGTATTTCCTGAATATCTGCCCTTTATAACCCTTTTGTGGAGTTCTGTGCAGCTGTGGGATCGTCAAGCTAGCATATCAAAAGGAGTGTAAAATTCCCATCCCAATTTAGACTACATATGGAAATGCAGTACATTATTTCACCAGTGCATTTCCAGCACTAAGCAAGTGTAACCTCCTGAGCATCTCTATCCACACTGCCAGCTGCTGAAGGGCCAGGAGGGAAGAAGCGAGATACAGTAGTGATGATACTGCCAACTAATTACTAATTTTTGCCATTTCCTATGTTTTTTTTTTAGCTTCGCTCATGCAGCATGATTGTATGAAACCATTTTTTGCAATGAATTCAGGACATAGACATAGTGCCTCTTACACGGTTTTACACAGAGTAGCGGATCTACAGAGGATTACAAAGAGTATGTTTCTTATATTGTATTTGCATACACACACACATACACACACACACACACACACACACACACACACATATATATATACACACAGGGGTTGGATAATGAAACTGAAACACTGGCCAATTTAATGTTGGAGGTTTCATAGCTAAATCTGACCAGGCTGTACCAGTAAGAGCAGAGTGTGAAGGTTTAATTAGCAGAGTAATAGCATAGTTTTGCTTAAAATATTGCAATGCACACAACATTATGGGTGACATATCAGAGGTCAAAAGAGGACAAATTGTTGATGCGCTTTTCGCTGGCGCATCTGCAACCAAGACAGCAAGTCTTTGTGACGCAAGAGTAAGCGATCTGAAAGGGATGTCCGGGTGATAACCTGGATTGTATCCAAAAAACATTAAACCACAGCTGCCCAACTCACTGCAGAATTAAATGTGCACCTCAACTCTGCTGTTTCCAACGAAACTGTTCGGCGGAAGCTCCACAGGGTCAATGTACATGGTCGGGCCGCTATAGCCAAACCATTGGTCACTCATGCCAATACCAAATGTTGGTTTCAACGGTGCCAGCAGCGAAAATCTTGTGCTGTGGACAATGTGAAACATGTATTGTTCTCTGATGAGTTCACCTTCACTGTCTTTCCCACATCCGGGAGCGTTACGGTGTGGAGAAGCCCCAAAGAAGCGTACCACCCAGACTGTTGCATGCCCAGAGTGAAGCATGAGAGTGGATCAGTGATGATTTGGGCTGTAATATCATGGCATTCCCTAAGCTCAATACTTGTGCTACATGGGCGCATCACTGCCAAGGACTCCTGTGTATCAGGATGATAATGCACCAGGAGACACAGCAAGACAAGGTGACAGAGTGGTTTGATGAACATGAAAGTGAAGTTGAACATCTCCTATGGCCTGCACAGTCGCAAGGTCTAAATATTATTGAGCCACTTTGGGGTGTTTTGGAGGAGCGAGTCAGGAAACGTTTTCCTCCACCAGTATCATGTAGTGACCTGGCCACTATTCTGCAAGAAAAATGGGATGTTGAGAATACTGCATTCTAGAAAGATGTCTCCTGCTGTCCTTCTGTTTTTGTTTCTCCTATTCCCATGTATTTTCACACCTTCTTTCCTTCCTCCAAATTTTTTCAATTACCCAAGATTGGACTGGGCACCTGAGCCCATGCTGATATTCCTCCTTGAGCGTGTGTGTGTGTGTGTGTGTGTGTGTGTGTGAGAGAGAGAGAAAGAGAGAGAGAGAGAGAGAGAGCACTTTTCCTGGAAATTTAACACACAATAAACAGCATCACTTGATCTGCAAACACACAATCGAAGGGACAGTGCAAGAGACAGAGAGAAAGAAGAAAAGAGGTATTAGCAAATGTTAAACCAGGTGTGGCATCTTATAGCAGCTCATATCATGAGCGGAAAATTTTAGAAAGTGAAGAACAGATGCCAAGCAAATGCTGAGAGCTGATCTGCATGTTTAAGGCTTAGCATCTGCCACTCGGGAGACATGTGGAACAGTTTAAACCGTCATTAGCTTCCCACATCTTTCGTCAATTAGGCCAGGTAGATTAATTAAGACCTGCTTCTCTCTCGTTAGGAAGCTTCCAAGATTCACCACTTCACCTCATGCTGGCTTGTCCTCTTTATCCTAGCCATAAGAAAGTATGCTCGACAGTATGCAACATTCATGCAAGAAAGTGTCACATATATAATGGTCCCTGCAGTGCTTTGAGACTAAGCACTCAATAATACAAAGGCAGTGAGGTCAAGAACCCTGCTATCTGCATAATAACAGCCTAGTGATCCACTTCATCAGCTGTGCCAGCAAAAAAAGAGACTGGAGGTAGAAAAGAATTGCTTAGGGTACCAGAACCATCTAGACTGAATGCTATTTGTTTCATTATGAGCGTATTGTCTTTTGTTGCTATGTCAAAGTATAACGATGAGATGTCATCTACTTCCAATGTATATTGCAATATGCGTATTGTCTTTGCACTAATGTACTTATAAGCATGAACAAAAACATTAATGCTTTATTGCAAAACCTATAGCTTAAGTATGTTCACAGTAAGAAGTAAATAGCTTTTTGCAAGAGCGTGGTTCAATTTTGGTTCATTCCTCCAGGCAAATCACTCTCATATCAAAAGATATGAAGGTCTCTTTGATGGACTTGCAATTTTAAAATCCTATATGAATTATCAATGGGATCCAAGTCAGGTTTTTTTAAGCACTGAAAGACCTTCTTGAGTTATTTTGTCTGCATGGTTGGAGTGGTTGTCTTGTTTATGCATCCATCACCTTCTTGGTCAATGAAATTGAAAAGCTCTTCTGATTTTTTCACGGAACATCGCTCCATTCATGTTTTCCTTAATGATGTGTAAAACTATTTGCGGAGAAGCAGTGATGCTACCACATACACACTTTATAAAAACATAATAAAATGGATTTTTGCCAAAGAGTCAAATTTTCGTTTGGTGTGAACAGATTATAGTGTTCCAAATGCTTTAAATTTCTATACTTTTTAAATAGCAGGTGACTTGAGCATGGGGTTTGTGGGGAACAGGGGTGACTCATGGTGTATAGTTCTCTGTGTAAATATAGTGACTTTTGGCTTCTCTCTTCCTTACCGTGTCTTTGCACTTTCACGTTGTCAAACCCGTGATAGTGACATGGATGTTTAAGGGCTCATGGGGTTTAAGAAACCTTCTTCACCATCCCCAATATTGCAACTTTTGCATTAAATCTTGTAAAACGATTGGTCATGTCTTTACACCAGGTACAATTTACATGCTTTTTTTTGCAGGATTCTTCTGTTGTGAATTTTGTTCAACATCTGGGTCAAAGAATGGAGCATGCCTAGGTTATGAATGCAAACAGGAATAATTTGACTTCTAAAAGTCCGTTTTTATTTTGTCACCTGTAAATGATGAATGTTTAGATCTTTAAAGCACATACAGTTACTTATTATCCTCTCATGTTCTCATAAAGGTATGATCCGTATCCTCCTTATGGCAGCCGCAGGCGGTTAATATCTCCCATGTATGATGAGTATGGAGAGGCCATAATGGATGAAGATGCCTACTACTACAGTGCCTACGGCCCAGAGGTAATATTATAAATTTTTGTTACTGGTGGATCACAGGTTAATGGAATTTTAATTTAAATTAGAATCAAACTGGTGTTGAAATGTCACACAGTGTTTTTACAATATCTCATGCTGCATTACAGCACTACTTCTCTGTTACTTTCATAGATATACGTAACATGTGATGTTCATTATCTGCTTGACTCTGATAAAATAACAACGTGTCTAAGATTTTTAAAGGAAATGGTCTCACTACAGGGCCGGGGCAGAGGCAGAGGTGGGCGGGGACATGGGCGTGGTAGGCAGGTGGAATTCGAGGATATAACTCCAGAAGAGGAGGTTGAATCAGCAGAACCAGAAGCTCCTTCTGAAGTTTCTGAAGAAAAAGTGGAGCCTGAAACAGAGGAGTCCAAGGCTGCAAAGAGACTGAAATCTGTCATCAAACTAAGCAAGCTGCTTGCTGTCGGGAAGAAAGTAGAACCGCCTCGCGTATCACCTTGGAAGAAGGCCAGAATCTTCCCAATGATATTTAGAAAGGGCAAGAAGGACCAAGACTATGCCAAGCTGACATCTGCACGCCGTATTGACAGTCAAGAGAGTATTACAGAAGCACCAGTGTCTATCAGTGTCAGTGAGCCTGAACCAAGTGGCTCAGAAGCATCAGAGAGGGGTAGCATAGTTACTCAAGATAAAGACTACTTAAAAGTAGACCTGGATAGGGAAGATGCCACTGAGAGCACTGTTGACTCAGAGTCAGAGGGAGAGGAACCAGAGGAATCTGAGGAAGAAAGCAAATCAAAGTCAGAAAAGGAGACTGAGAAGGAATCAGGGTCAGAAGAAGAATCAGCTACAGAGAAGGAGGGAGAAGAATCAAGTGCAGAGAGATCATCTGCAACAGAGAAAGAGTCTGAGGAGGAATCTGAGGAGGACGAAGATAAAAGTGTGGCATCAAAAGAGCCTGAATCTGGGTCAGAGGTTTCGTCATCACACACTCAAGCCAGCAGAGGATCATCAGTACGATCCAGTTCAGGAAGCGTGCTCAGTGGCTCAGGTTCCCAGGTGTCATCAACTCAATCCTCTGTGAGATCTGGGAGCTCTGCAGGTGGAGGCTCTGAGGACGTGTCTGAGGAAGATGTTAGTGGATCTGCAGCATCAGAAGATGCAGGATCAGACATTGTCTCTCTCAGTGGCAGTGAAAGAAGCTCAACCACCTCTAAATCTGCAACAGGAAGCCGATCTCGCAAATCCACCATCACACGTACCTCACAGGACACCATTGATGAGGAGAGTGAGGAAGAACAGGAGGGAACAGAGAAGGAAGAGGAGGAGGAGGAAGAGGAGGAGGAGGAGGAAAAGGAAGAGGAAGATGCGGAGGAGGAAGAAGAAGAAGAAGAAGAAGCAGAAGAGAAGGAGGAAGAGGAGGAGGAGGAGGAAGATGAAGAGGTAGAAGAAACTACAGAAGAGAGCAGAAAGTCCTCAGGTGAGATGAGTGATGAAGTAGCATCACAGACATCAGAATCTGAAGGCAGTGTGACCAGGAGCTCAGATGAGGCTTTAGGAGGACTTTCATCGATTGCTGAGGAGGATGAAGATGCCATAACATTATCAAATGAGGAACATTCTGATGCAGAAAGAGAATCTGGAGGTTCCACTGCCTTCTAAGGATTGAAATAAAGAGCTCATGTCTATGTAAAAGTAAGGCTGATTTCAATTTGTTTGCCTTTAGAAGTGCTGTGATTTAAATCTTTTCCAGCCAACTTTTTCAGCTGTTCCTCACACCTTGGTGTGCTCTCGCCTATTTCTACAACTGCATGGGGATGAGATCTTATCTTTGTTCACTTCTATGCGTTATGACATTTCACTTGGAATTCCTGTAACATCACTTCTTTCATACAAACTGGATGCACTATAAATTCAACTGAATATAGTCCCTTCTTTCAACTTTAGGAACTAAAGTGTTTTTATCTTTATGCTTTATCTTTACAAATATTAAAGGAGCAGTTTGTCATTTTTAGAGGTTTTTGCTGTCTGCAATGGGAACTAGCTTGTCAACCAAGTGCTAAATTCTTAATACGCTTTTTTTTTTTTTTTTAATACAAGCTTATTGGAGTTAAATTCTAGGCTTTAAAAAAATATAAACAGAATCCTGAATTGGAGTAATCAGTGCTGTCTATTGTATGGCATCATTGGCAATTACGTTCGATAAAAGTGAGGGTTGTTATTATTATTATTATTATTATTATTATATACCAGTTAATTAGTGTTATTATAATACACTTACTAGCACTATCTAACATTATCTGTATTATAAATATGTGAGTGGTACAAGTGTAAAAACACTTTTAAATATACAAACTGCACCACAGTGTAAGCCAAATATTTCTGAATCCATAGTTTAATATGTATCTGTGGCTGCTTTTATGCATCTGTTTCCTCTTTGATTCCCAGGCTATCAGAAAGAAGCAGATAAAGTTAATTGTGGAGAAAGAGGGAGAGTCAACGACTACAGGAGAGGACAGCGGCCCAGACATCCAGCGTACCCGTCTGCCTAATGTTACCTGTCAAAGCAATGTCAATGGCTCAGTGTACCTGGCACAGAACGGTACAATCATCAGAACCCGACGGCCACCTTATCCTAATAACATAAAACATTTTTCACCTGTGCGACTAGGAAAACAGTTTAAGAAACTGGACAAGTTAGAAGTCACTCAGGAGGAACATTTGCCTTTAAATGGCACAGTGGATAATGGACCTATAGGAACCACTGGCACACTTTCATCTACGACTAACAACAACCTCGACACCAGGCCCTTAACCTGGTCCATAGGGTCTAATATAGGACCAAAGTCCAACATTATTAAAGCACATTTGGACCATGAGCAGGGGCACTGTCATCAGGAACAGGAGTCCAGAGTGGACAATGAGCAGGTCAAAGAGACCTTTGAGTCTCCAAGTGATCACACACTCTCAGATGAGGAGGAGTTGTGGATGGGTCCCTGGAATAATCTTCACATACCAATGACAAAACTCTGATGTCTCTGATATTTTATTTATTCTACTTTAGTTGATTTGTAGTTTTGTTTTTATTTCTCTTTTCTCAAACTTTTTTTTTTCATATGAGCATATCAACAACCAAGATTTATGACTCTATGATTATATTGAATTACATCTGATATGATAGTTTTAGGCTGATTGTTGGTTGCTGTGGCACAGAGAACAGTTATTCCTAATTCGAATATATTGCTTAAAAGCATTCCCAGTGACATAAACAAGAATGACTGGCAAATTATGTTTAATATTCACCAATTATTATAAGAACATGTAGCCAACTAAAGACGTTTTCAGGTGGTGGTCTTTTTTGTTTGTTTATTTATTTGTTTGTTTGTTTTTATGTGTGGATACAAAATGTATATGATTTTTCAAGAATAGTCGGATAGTTAACTGTTTTTAAAACAATTTTGAAATTCTTTCTAAAAAAAATGGCATTAAGGTAGAAATTAACATCCTTCATATGAATGAGTTTTTGTTTTGGATGATTTTATTATAAAGAATATACAGAATTTCATTTTAGAACATAAATGGTTGTGATAGCATTGATATTTTGAAGAAAACGAAAGAGAGGAGAACATATATAAAATACATGTATTTTCATAATCTAAGTTATGTATATTTTAGAGCATTTGGGTTGCATATGAAAATTCCTGAAATTAAATGATTTTGGTCTTATATGAAATTATTGTTTTCTTACAGTATAAAAGGTATAAAATATTTATAATCTAATTTATATTTATACATTATTATTATTATTATTATTATTATTATTATTATTATTATTGTAGTATGAAATGCATACTTAATTTGTTAATAAATGGGTTATTTGCTTATTTTGGGCGAAGATTTAAAGTGATTACCTGCATTCTTTGATCAAGCGACACTGCTGCATTGTATTAGTAATGCCACATTACTAATCCACAAAAGGCGGATGATTTTTTTTTCTTTTTTTAAAACTTACTGCCATTTATTGCAGATGACTCATGCACTACCATTATCTTCCAGCACAATTTTCATCCGTCAATCCGAAGCTGATTGCTCTGTCAAGTATGAATGTTTGTGCAGTCAAACTATGGTACCGACTCTAAATGGAAAGAAAAAAGAGACAGAGCAACCAATAAAACTGGTTCTGATGAAAACTGAGAGATTTTCCTCTCTCCCAGATTCTCCTGATCACAATTGCTTCTGTCTCACTCTCTGTGGGACAAATCCGCCACTGATGGTCTTTCAGATCACACACATTAAGACTGCCAGGACTGAAAGAGTCTCAGCCGTGTGTAGAATTTTGTATGGCACCTTCTGACCCTGGGGAAATAAAAGCTGATGGTAAGATATGGAAGAGCTTTTGTATATGAGCCAAGATGGTTTATAACACTTTCTGTCTTTTCATTTACAAATGGAGAGATCATCCTTTTCTTTTTTATAGATGATGTGCTATCGATTTTTTTCCTTTCTTTCATTTATTCATTCATTCATTCATTTTCACCAACCTCTTCATCTTGGTCAGGGTTGTACTGAATCCAGAGCCTTGTATTGGAACACTGTCTGCTTGAGTGAATACATTTATCATTCACACACTTATTTACAGCTAGGGTGATTCTGTCTTCACAATCCACCTTCACAATACAGTGCTGTGTGTTTAAACAATCATATGTATTGCATTAATTGCGCATAATTAATGAATTGCATTAACTTTTTGTTGAGGTCTTGTATTGATGAAGGACGAGTTGAAATGCTCCATAAAGTCTTCTCCAGCACACCTCAAAGACTTTCAATGGGGTCAACTGTTGTGGCTAATGCATGTGTGAAAACGATTCATGTTTCCAGAACCACACTTTCACAATTTCATCCTGATAAATATTTGTCATTGTCGTTCTGGAATATTCCCATGCCCTCAGTGAAGAAAAACTTAACTGGTGTGATAACCTGGTGATTGAGGAGATACAGGTCATCAGCTTGCCACATAACGTTGCTGAGCCTAATGAAACCAAACCTCAGATCATAACACTACCTCAAGAGCCTTGCGTATGTATGAAGGATGTATCGCTTCATGCACTTCCCTTCTTAACCTGATGCACCCATCGCTCAAGAATATCTGCCCTCATCACCCCACCGGACCCTTTTCCATTGCTCCAAAGTCCAATCTTTACACTCCGTAGTAAACTGAAGCTGTTCCTTCTAACTGGTGCTTTTCCTATGTTTACACAGCTGTTTAGGCTTTTTAGAATTTAATAAGCGGTTTACTAATGTGTAATTCCATTAATTTCAACAATCTCCTTAGTTGTACTGTATATAGATTGCTGGAATTACTAGAATTGATATAAACTTGTGTATTTCAAAATGCAATACTGTTCTAATTAAGATTGTTCAAAACAAACACTAGATGGCACTCTTCTCTTTCACATGCCGTACCTTTGAAGCCTGACTGTTCTGGTGTAACATCACCTGAAGGTTGTTTCTGCTGGAATACCTGACCTTACATAAACCTTTACAGCTTTACCAATACTCCGTTTATATATTATATATTACTTCATTAACAGATGCTAACATAACACATTTCTGGGGGGTTCATCCCTCATTTTATTAATGGAAATTTAATAACGTTAAGGTGTAGTGAACAGTTATTAAAGAAGAGGATACTGAGAATAGGCAGGTTTTAAAAATAGTCGATGTCAGTGTAAAAATAGTTGATCATTCGTCAGCAGTTGGATGCTGTAAGTGCTGAGTCGACTCAATCGTGCACTAACGATAACTCAATTTGGCTCTGATGCAATATTTTCTGTCGGTCCTTGTTAGCTGAAAATGCAGTTGTCAAAAAGCAGGCTGTAAGTACATGTGTATGTGTTTGTGTACTTTGGTGCACCTGGCTCTGTTTTCCAGTGCTCTGAGGTTGTGTTGGACAGTTGCACCATCCCGCTTTGAAGGGCTCAATGGCTCCAGCGCTTCTTCCTCTGCTGATTGAGTCAGGATAAGCACAAGGCACTAATTAGGAGGTGTGTTCCATACCAACTACTTTTCCGTAACACACATGCAATGTTATGAAAGTTTGTTTGTGAACATGATCATGCTTAATTCGTTTTCAGTCTAGCAGTACGCCCCCTTCCCAGCCATCTGTCAAAGGGAATGTTAATAGGCATTCCAGGAAGCTGCTGGCTTATGCGCTTAGACTGTGTGTGGTTTGCCCGCTGCTGTAATGCGCTCCTGGAGCCCTGGCTTCGGAGCTAAGGCCTTTTGATCAGGCCTAGATGAGCCTTGACTGAGTAGTTTCGAATGCAGACTGCAGCTTAAACAGCAGCTTGCAGAACTACCATTACTGCTGAATGAGATGACTTATTATTATAATTACCCAGAATTATATGATTAGGCTCTAAATGTCAAAGTGGTGAGTAGGAGGACACACTCAGGTGAATTTGTGGATGCGCACATCCGTGTGCGTACCTGTGTGTATCTTTTAGTGTTCTACATAGTTATAGTGTGTATTTGTGTGACTTTGAGTTTGAGTTTTTGCAAGTGATGCATGCATGGGTGTTGATGTGCCATCTTGTCTAAATGATATCCTTTCTAAAGCCCATGACAGACAGATATAAATGCAGCTTGTGAGGTGGTGAGGGATAATTGTGTGGTTAAAATGTTGAAAACTAATTTTCTCACTTCAGGATAACCACAGTCAGAGAAGAAAAGACTGTCTTAATTTCACACACACACACACACACACACACACACACACACACACACATGCACTCATGCACGCACGCACACATATACGCGCGTGCCTTAGGACAGACAGCCCTGTCAGCTTCTTTCTCTCCATCCTGTTTGTTTTCATGTCAGGCCACCATTCCTCCACCAGTAGTTCTGTTGAGAGATCTGTCGACTGCATATCTGCAGGGATGTCAGAGGGAGAAAAAATGTGGAATTATTGCATACTGTGTTAATCTACCACACAGCAGCTGACAGCCGTGATGATTTCTACATCATACATCATAGATGTTATCTGCTATATTAAAGATCAGACTGTGAAGAAGACAATGAAGAGATCTATCAATGCATTCTGTTTAAGAAATTAATTCTCGTCTTAATTAATTCTGATTTCTAGTCTAGCCTTTGATCTTTCAGGTGTTTACTGCTTCTCAGAGCTGGGATGCTGTATCTTTTTACAGTACCATGTCTGTAGCCAAAACTGAAAGTCTGAAAGTCTGCAGCCAACCTTCATTTCTTTATATTTTGCTGACAAAGAGCTAGACTTTTCTGTAGTTTCTTAAATGCTGTCTTGTTCTCTTAATGCTCTCCAGGCGTCTCAAAGGACTTTTTGACTCTCAGTTTCAGTCCAGTCCCTGTACATAACCAGTTTAAAAGCAATGATTTTCTTTGTCAAGCCACACAGTGATTTATGGATCATTTAAGCATAAAAACTATCTAACTTAAGTTATGAGTGAGAAACAGGTGCAGATGATGACAGATGATCAGGCCAGTTATTAGTATACAGTACTTGTGATGCTGAATGCCGAATGGTTGAAACGGAAGAAAGGGGAACTGAGACTGCTGCTGGGTTGTTGCATAAGCAATGCTTTTTTAAAAATAGTTTTTTAGACACTTTGCAAAAAGATGTGTTCCCATGTCTTTAATTTAATCTACATAACTTAATTAAATTGAAAATAATCTAATAGGAAGAATTGACTGTCTTGCAAAGTCCTGATGAGTGGGGAAAAGTTGTTACTAAAAACTACTGCTGCTACTTTTGTGAAAAGAGTCTCACACAAAAAACGTTGCTGTAAATACTATACTGTAAATTATGACATCAACCCTAGACAATTAACATTCTAGGTTTCAATCGTTTCTCACATGTTGGAATTTTCATGTGTAATGTACATACTGTATAATATTTCCCCCCCACATGATTCTTTTTTTTTTTTTTACAATTTTGCAATTAATGTTATTCTCGGATTAATATTTTCTTATTTATGTCATCACATCAACATTGTTTACTACTACTACTTATTATTATTATTATTATTATTATTGTTGTTGTTGTTGTTGTTGTTGTTGTTGTTTTTATTTAAATGAATTAATTAATTACTTAAATAATTTATCTTGATTGCACTTTTAAGGTATAATGTTGGAGTACACTTTCATGTTTTTCCACATTATTACACATTAACCCAGGCACTAAGAAATAATTACATAAGTGTAGTTTATACATTTAGCATATATTTACTGCCACCTACTGTGGCTTCAATCATAGTCAACATACATCATATTGTTATTTACTAAAGTAGTAATATGATCATTAAAGTAAGTGGCATCTCATTGGGGCAGAGGGTAGTGCTGTCGGTGCATTGTTCTGGGATTCCTCATTCAAACCTGAGTTTATATGCTGGCATTTTCCACATTCTATTCAAGTTCCTTTTATTCAAATAGCATTTTTAGCAACAAACATAAGCAGATTTGCAGATATGAATTTCGGTTTAGATTCATCCCTGATGCGCAAACAGAGGTGAAATATTTCCTGAGATGACATGAAGAAACCTTAATAGACCTAAAAAGGAACCCATGCTCTTCTGAAAGACACTTGATAATGGGATTAAAGAGATTAAAACTATTCTGTATACTTTAGAGTCAAACAGTCTTGTATGATTACATTATCTTCATTATGAACATGTTGGTTGTTTCTTGATTTCTTCAGAGTTCTAGCTTCTAGTAAAGATTATTGACTGATATTGAATGAGGATGTTCTTTGTGTATGTCCATGTGGGTTTCTTTCATGTTCTGGCTTATATCCACTGTCCATGTGCGCGTGTGTGTGTGTGTGTGTGTGTGTGCGTGCGTGCGTGCGTGTGTATGTGTATGTATGTGTGTCTGTGTGTAAAGAGCTTGTGTCCCACTGTTTCACCCTACATCCTGTGTGTATTCCAGACACTCAGTATTCCAATAGGCTCTGGCTGCATCTCCAACATTACCAGAAAGATGCAGTTACCAAAGATGCATAAATGAAAAAGAAAAAAAATCATGTAATATTTCTTATTGCATCATTTGTTTTCTGCCCTCCTTTTTTTAAATTATTGGCTTGTCAAAATAAAATGTGTGGTTTGAGGTGAAGATATATGTAATGGTCTCAATGAGGTCAGTGGGACTGTTGAGCAATTTCAGAAACATGTTTTTGTTTTGACGTTTGTGCACCCCCGACATCCACTGTGATTATTTTTAGTGCCCCTGTTTGATCTTTTTTTTTTTTTTTTTTCAAGGCAATTAAAAAAAAAAGCCATTTCTGGCTGTGCAAAATATACATTGTTGGTTTGGAGCACTTGTAATTTCTGAACTGTGCATAGCTATTTTTGAGAAGTTTATGCTTTAACTGACAGGCAGAACAGCATGTGTGCACACACACAAAATAATCCAGAGCAGCTATTCACGGAGTCATCCCACCCGAAGCGTTTTATTATATCTGAACTGCTGGGTGTGTTGAAAAATAGATAGTTCACAGTCTAGCCCAGTTAATGAGTGGGTGTTCAGTTACATGCTTGTGTATTCTTGAGCGTCTTTATGTATT
Organism: Clarias fuscus; assembly: GCA_030347435.1. Lineage (NCBI taxonomy): Eukaryota > Metazoa > Chordata > Actinopteri > Siluriformes > Clariidae > Clarias > Clarias fuscus. Next base: position 20,771,691 of record CM059211.1, on the reverse strand, counting down.
GAGCCTGTTATATCAAGATAGTGCGTGTGGTTAGACAGAGTCGGACTGAACTGAACTGAATTTAAGGCAGCAAGTGATCAATTCAAAACTTGGCCCTCTTTATATGTAGTAGCTGGCTTACAATGTAAACTGTAATTTGGGTTGATGGAAAAACACCACATCATACTGAGTGGTCTGAGTAGACAGTTTTGTCCAAAAGTATTTATAATGACATAATGAAGTCCATGATTAGAATGAAGACATAATGATCACTGTATTCAAAATAAGTATTTGTATATAGTACATTGTTTCTAATTACATTTAAAGCAAAATATAGAATAAAATAAAACTTTGTATCTCACTGAGAAGTTCAGTGACTTGATATTGTCTATTTTACTAAAATAAATTCAGTTTGTAATGCACTTAATACTACTTTATTATTTTAACTCAATCAAAAAGTTTTTTTTTACATTTATTTATCTTATTCAGCTTATTACTATAGTAATCTACACAAATATTGTTTTTTTTCAATGTATAATACATTCTCACATTCTTCAGTGTTTAATACATTCTCTGTTATTATTCCATACTACATGGACTACGTGTGTGCATGTGTGTGTGTGTGTGTGTGTGTGTGTGTGTGTGTGTGTGTGTGTGTGTGTGTGTGTGTGTGTGTGTGTGTGTGTGTGTGTGTGTGTGTGTGTGTGTGTGTGGATGTGCGGGGGTGGATGCAGTCCGGCAGAGGCTGGCGTCTGTGGCCAGAGCCAAGATGATGCGTATGAGTGCTATTCCAGGCCTACTGTGTCTGGCTCACATAAAGCCTGAGCTGTGCAGAGGCAGACAGGGCCCTCTCCACACTTTACACACTGAGTGTGAATGAATACATCACCACCACATTGCTCTGATGTGGTCCAGTGCCTGTGTGGTCCCTGGAGGAGAAAAGGGGGGGGGATGCTGGGGGGGGAGAGGAGGACGAAAAGGTGGGAGGGTCAGGCTTAAAGCTATTCTTTCTCTCACTCTCTTTTTCAATTATTTAAGAAATGGATGTGAGTCATGTGAGTCATAAACAGACTGCCTATGCGACTGCCCCGGTTTTCTGTTGGAGCATTTTTTTTTCTTCAGTAGTGCATGTCTCAGCTTAGATGAGAAAGACAGAAACAGACACAAGCAGAGACAGTGGAAGAGAGTAAGATGGAGAGAGCAGATGAAAAGTAAAAAAAAAAATGTAAATAAACTTGTAGATGAATCAGAAAATACATTTTCCATTGTTTTACTATATTAGTTATTATTAGCATTAGGTATATTTATTTCATTATTTATAAAAAAAAAAGGATTAAGTGGGAAAATATAGAACAAAAATACATATTATTCTAATATTACCCTTCATATATAAAGAATAAAAAGAAATAAAATTGCTAATCTCAGTGTAGAAGAAGGACCACATTAATGAATTTAATAATCTTCAGTAATCACCATCATGGTCACCGTGTGCAAGGTGAGGATGCTCACCATGACATACACCATTCGTTTACACTTGTTTACACTTACAGGCAGTTTAATATTGTGCCTCTAATTTTTTTTTAAAGGAAACCAGGGAGCCCAAAGGTAACACAAACATAGAACATGTGAAACTCTTCTCAGGTATTAACCTATGAAGCTCAGGACAGAACTGAAGACCCTGGAGCTGTGGAGCAGTGATTCTGCCTCCACCACCACTATGCCACCCAGGATCACTTTATAAGAAACCCTGTAAGGCAGTGAAAGTGTCCATTAGGTGATCTTTGAAGTCATTGCTTGAAGAGCAATTAAAACAGTTTTGATCTCAGGTCCCTGCATATACTAGTCATACCTCCAGTATTAGCATGCTCATTACCGGATTTATGATGTGTTCACCGATTTGCAGTTGAAAGTTTATTACATGTTTTAGACGTATTTGATTTCTCATGAATTTCTCACACTGCTAGGGCTCACTTCCTCACTGACATGCAGTGGAAAGGTGACTGTTACGCTTGTTTTGTTATTCATTTTCCAATGTCCTTTTAAGTCCGTGCCAGAGCACTTGTTTGACAGTAGCTGGCTCGTTTCTTCAGTTGTTGAGCAATAAAACTGGTGAGCGGCTGGGCAGCCTACACAGAGAGGCATGCTCCTGCTAATGGTATGTTTATCCAATCCTACTCTTATCACCCAGCTCTTGATTGCTCTCTTATTGCACAGCATTTACTTAATGCCTTCTCACCTCTACCATTATGCAACCACAGTGGCATTTACGGCACCGAGTTAACTCATTGTGTCCAAAACGGCCTAGCAGAGCAAATTGTGTACATGAAAACATGCAAGGTTTTTTTTTTCTTTTTCTTTTTTTAAAATTTAACTGAGAATAATTTACCATTAAATTAATGGACACATGCTGCTTGCTCCAGCTGGAATTAGCGAGTCATTATACAGTATTAATAACTACAGATTTCTTATGCCAACTTTATGCATTTAGATAAAAATATATATATATTATATAACCACAATAATTCTATTTTAGTTTGGAATTTTTTCTCCTACTTCCATTTGCAATCCAGTCACTTGGAACAAAGTAGTGCCGAGTGAATGTTAACTTCAGAAAATCACTTGTCCTGAATTTGTGCTCATTTCCATCTATGGTGGGATGCAATTCATAGAGGCATTTATTTACTGATCAATGTTTGCTAATATTTTATAGCACACATAGCAATGCAGATACAAATTATAACCAAGGGGAGAAAGATCATAATTTACAGGTCTGTAAATTTTTACTCTTGAAACAATTCTTGCATTACTTCCTGCATAATGTACACGTACAGTATAATGTGCATATTCTCATTATTCTGTTGACCAGTGTTGATCTAAAGCAGCAGTACTTTATGTAACCATTTACTTACGCAATTTTATTCTAACCTACATTCTAATTCTTTGCTTACTGTAACTCAGAGTTGCTTAGCTCAGCAGTCAGGGTCTATGCATGTGTGTAGTTTGCTCAGATAAATAATGAATCTACTTCTTCACCTGCCATGGCTGTTTAGCTGTGAGTAGCTCGTTGACATTTTGATTAGACTCAAGTGCATGATAATTGGGTGAAGTGCAAAACAACATGACGATGTGATAAACAAGAGAAAACACTCATTAGCTCAATGAGCATAACTGGCCACCTGTTTACTGTTCTGGCAGAAACAGACTGTAGAATTAACAAATCTTTGTATAAAATGCAACATTTAAAGCCTAAGTGCGTTTGAAGAGACAAACCGTAGTTACGAATGCATACTAAAATCAAAGCTGTCTGCTTAAGATCTGGGTGTTTTGTTTTTTGTTTTTTTGTTTTTTTGCCTCTAATAGCCAGACTTTAGATCAGATCTGAGCAATTTCCCACATACCATAGCTGGTGTTCATTGTACTTTTGTAATTTGACCACTAGGGGGAGAAGAGGACTTCCAGACGAGATTACTGTATGTGTCCTATAGCACATAACATGACCTAATACTAGAAATTATTTACTTTGTGCTAATATTGAATATTCACACATAATGGGTTGCACACGTGAGCATTATAACAACCATTTTGTATTTCAGGAAAAGGGTGCTGAAATAAATGTGGCCATGTTGAGGTGGGATAAGTACACTTTTTTTTTTTTTAACTCAAGTGGAAGTGCAAGTTCCATCTTCTTCACTCCAGTTTAGAAAAAAAATACCCCCCAAAAAAAGAAGTATAAACCCACTTACAGTGTAAAAATAAGTCTATAAAAAAGACAAAAAATACTATATCTATAACTATATATAGCCTTTATAAAAAGCCCAGATATAAAAAATAGATTGCAGTCATAGGGATTATGTTATGTCACATTTATTAACATTTACTCCATAGGTACTTATGATTAATTAATTATGATGTGTAAGGTGACTTCAAATAGACTACAAATACTGTATGTTGTAGAGTAATGTAATGATGAATACAAAATAAGGTTGAAGGTTTGAGTCCCAACTCAGGTCTGTGTACGTGGAGTTTGCATGTTCTCCCCAAGCTTGGTGGGTTTTCTCTGGGTAGACCAGTGTCCTTCCACTGTCCAAAAACATGCAGATTAGGCTATTGGCATTTCCAAATAATGCTAATTTATAATAGTGTGTGCATGTACAGAATAAGTGGTAAGGAGGATGCATGAGCAAGTGAATACATTATAAGCTTGTAAATTAATTGCATTTCCCAGGAAATATAATGTCTCTTTTCAAATGGCCAATTTTATACAGATATATATTTTTACAGCTATATTGTTATATTGTATAATGATCATACAAGCTATCCAGTACTGGTTAACAGTAAATGCAACAGTTTATTTTAGTAGTTCATAATCATTATTCTCTTATGTAAACTTATTAACTTCTATACAATGTTCATTCATTCGTCACTTTGTCAACATCATGAAACATTGAAATGAGAGAGGTGCATCAGAGGAAAAAGATGAAGGTAGCACTAGGCCCTGTCAACTTTTGACTATATTTAACCATGACAAGCTAAAACATCATAAATGTATCAAGTGGCTTAAGCCACTTAAGGAATGGTTAATCTTTTTGACTGTCTGTTTGTCAAAGGTGGCGACTTTATTGTTGTGTTACAGTATATATCACTTATTTTATTACTATAATGTGATTTGAGAGACTGCTAATGTTAACCGTACTCACTCACTTACTCACTCATCATCTATACCGCTTTATCCTGTATACAGGGTCACGGGAGGCCTGGAGCCTATCCCAGGAGACTTAAGGCATGAGGAGGTGTACAGTACACCCTAAACAGGGTGCCAATTATACACATTTGAGTGTACAGTAAATGTAAAAGGTAAAAGGTAAATGTAAAAGTGTAAAAGGTTACCCTCTGTTAACATAAGTTTATGTGGCAATGACTTATCCATGCGCGCGCACGCATGTTTGTCATAAATTGCATAACTTGCATAATTATTAATACAGTTAAGCTGCTAATTCTAACAAGTCAAATGTCCCCATGTAGTTAAAACCATCAGAAATTCCCATCCTTTTGGAAGCATTTAGTTCCCACTGAGATATAAACACACACACACACACACACACACACACACACACACACACACACACACACACACACACACACACACATTTCTACTGTATACAGTATATATATATATATATATATATATATATATATATATATATATATATATATATATATATACACACACACAGACATACATACAACTATGCAAGATTATACATTCATTTAATATCAACTGACTCATACAAGGGTAAGAGAATGGCAGCAGTTGTGTCATTCCAAATCGTACGTCCTGATCTCTAGGTGAATTTGTGCACCTCAGCACAGCTCCAGGCCAATAACCACAGACTGAATGTCTTCTCAGTTTGAACAATACGGAGCATTTTTCCCCCCTTGTTTGTGGCTTCTTTCAGTCTTCTCCACATTTTTGGCCTTTGTTTCTATATGTGGTTTGGTAAGAGATAGTTTATTTGTGTAAAGACCGAAATGGCAGACATACATGCTACTCAAAGTCTATAGTATGGAGAGCCACCATAAATGTATGTGTAATATCATATACATAAAAGTCCAGACTAAGTGCTTAAACACATCTGCTTCAGCTTGTCATCCAAGGCTTCTGTAAAACTATTAACGAACATCTGTAAGGATGAGAGAAGGGCTGATGTATATTTAATTCAGGGCTGCTGTAAAATATGAAGCGTACACTGATGGATCCCATATGACCTCCTTTACTAAAAAAAAAGAAAAAAGAAAAATCATTATGCTGAACTCCTGGTCCTATCTCACCATCATGCTGCCACCTTTCCACCAGCTCTCTCTTTCATTGCTCTCACTTTCTAATGAAGGTTCATGACCCATGGAGGCTGTTCCGCACAGCTGCACCCCTCCCTGTCTGTCTCCGATCGTCAGTCAGTCTGTCTCTCACCCCTACTCAGTGTGTGCCTGTGTGTCATGTTGTGCTTAGAGGCAGACGTGTGTGGCATTTATCTGTCTGTAGGCAGGAAGAAAATGGAAAAGCTTTCTGAAGTAAACAGATGCCAAACAAGTCACTGCAGACTACAATTCCTTTTTGAACTAGTCAGGTGTTTTTTTGTTTGTTTGCTTGTTTGTTTGTTTGTTTTTCAAAATCATATGAATTCTACTTTTTTAAAGAAATGGATAAAATTGTCAACTTTGTATGGAACTTTGTGGCTGAATTTCAGAAAAAAATGCTCTGAGAGAGATGTTTTTGAGATTTTACTGTCACTGCTTGGTAAAACGGTTAATGACAAGTCAGTGGGTGATAATTGTATGACTGTATTTTGTTCGTTATTAGCCCTAGTTTGCAACCAAGCCACTCAACAGCCTCAAATGTTCCAAAATGTAAATATGAAAAAACGAAACCGCTAATTAATTGCCTCATCATTATTGTCTCATTATTATTTCTTGTTTATAACATCATGACCAAAGACAGTTTCCATCATCATAGTTTCCAGTGCGTATTCGCCTGCCCTTTGCATGCGCTCTCTCTCACACACACACACACACACACGCACACACGTACACACACACACACACACACACACACACACACACACACATACACACACACACACACACACACACACACACACACACACACACACACACACACACACACACACACACACACACACACACAGAAAAAGAGACAGAGAAAGAGAGAGCTCTGTTTCTGATTATTTTAATGGAGCCGCTAAATTATGACTCAGTGTGAGGCCAATTTGCGGTGGGTGAAAAGTGGAGCCTTTTTTATAGAGTCATAGACTTGACAGGTCATATTATCACATAATACCAGCGAAACACAGATACGGTTCCAGCATTATCCGAATTGTCTGTCAAAAGCTTAAAAGATTTACATTATATTATAAATTTTGTGTTTTATAAAAGACTTTCAATGTTATTTTTCTTCACGATAGGCTGCATGTGTAATTTTGTCATCAGTCCATGCTGTCATAGATTGGATAGGGCCTGTTACTGTTATGGAAAATTAACTTTTCTCTGCCTTTCCAAGTTTATCCCATATATTACTCCTCCTGTGGAAAGTTGAACTGTCAGAGAGCCAGAAGCTGAAACTGTGGGAAGATTCCGCACCAACTGTGAGTCAGCATCTGTAAAAGCTTCAGAAGTTCGGATGTAGAGCTCATGATTAAAGATATTTTCTGGATGATGCCACATATTTTCTTTTACATCATCATACAGGACATCTGACTGAAAATTCCACTTGTATCCTGATTAAGTAAAAACAGATTAGATTAGATCAGATTAAACTTGTTTAAACATTAAATGTCATTGTGCAAAGTACATCTACAATGAAATGCAGTTAGTGACTGTCGTTTTTAGGTTAAAATTACACTTATAATAGTATGTAAATAAGCACAAATATGGCAAATCTGGAAAGAAGCTGTGCCTTGCGATGTGTACAGTATGCGCCATGGAAACTAAATAGCAGTTTCCTTAAACATAATCAGCAGATTGATCAAATTATTGTTTTGCTTAATCAAAAATGTATTTACTGGAATGTTTCTTACTTATGGAACCAGTGGATTCTAATCTGTTTCTGTCCCCAGTGGCTGTTCATGACCTCTGACTCTTGTCTGGGCGCTCCCCAGAGCTCTAGAGCTTAGACAGCCAGGGATTTTTAATAATGAGCATTTGCCCTTAAAAATACTTTTAGCTTTACAGATCCACAATGAATTATCTAAAATCTGATGTTTAGTATCTGAAAATTGAAAACAAAACCAAATATTAATAATCAAAACTTGATGAAGTTATTCTTGTGAATTCATTTCTGTCATTCTAAATTCTTCTTCTCATTATTTTTATTATTGTTGTTGTTGTTGTTGTTAATAATAATAATAATAATAATAATAATAATAATAATAATAATAACTATTATTATTTTTATTATTATTGTTGTTGTTGTTAATAATAATAATAATAATAACTATTATTATTATTATTATTATTAACAACAACAACAACAATAATAAAAAATAATGAGAAGAAGAATATTTATATATATATTTATATATTTATATTAATATTTAAACAAATTTTCTGAGTATACTTTTTTTGTTTTGTGTGGTTATTCTTGTTCTTTGCATCTAATAGCTGTGTGTGTGTGTTGGTGTCTGTTTGCCAGCATGTGAAGTTCAGTAGTGTCAGGATGTGTCTGAAGTCGTGGCCTCACTGTGGCGTCACTCGCAGTCAGGCTGTAATTTCAGAGCCTTTGATGTTCTTTGGATGGCGTTACCTGTAGACTGTAGTTGTCTCCTCTCTCACCGTGTTCATTTATCTGTCTCTTCCTGTCTTCTTCTTGTTCTCTCTCTCTCTCTCTCTCTCTCTCTCTTTCTCTTCCTGGCCATTGGTTTTTAAGTGCTATGCAGTGACCTAACCACTATAATAGCCTCCTGATCTCTCTCTCTCTCTCTCTCTCTCTCTCTCTCTCTCTCCCTACCTGCTTTTAGGCTAGCTTTGATGTTGGTGTTACCTGCAGTTGTCTCTTCTTCTCTCATTCATTTCCATTTCTCTGCCTATCTCCCTCGCTCCCTGCTTAAAGAAGCTGATTATGTGTAATTACTCTATTTTGTAGTAGGCTGTCATGGTGCCTCTTAGGAGCGGTGGGAGAAAGAGCACGGGGGAGACAGTACACAGAGGGCCTGGACAGCCCTGACGCCACAGTGGAGAGACAAGGAGACGAAAGAAAGAGAAAAACAGACAGACCTGCTCATTAACCCCCCTCTCACTCACTCACTCACTCACTCACACACACACACACACACACACACACACACACACACACACACACACACACACACACACACACACACACACACACACACACACACACACACACACAGAGAGAGAGAGAGAGAGAGAGAGAGAGCTAGTAAACCTCAGGAGAGCCACTAAGTTGCCCAAAAATATACCACAGTCTTCTGTTCCAAATTCCTCTTAACTGGTACACTACACTACCCAACTCTAGCCCACTTGATTGCTCAGTATGTCCAAAATGTACCCCATCAAATTCTCTTCTGGGGCCCTAGACAATATTCATGCCACAATTGTGTATGAGGAAAGTTAGACCCTCATTACACCTAATAACCTTATGACATACCATTGTTTATGTTGTTCACTTTATATACAGTATTGTCTGCCATTTTTTTCAATTCAGTTTAGCAGTGCTTTACTGAGATTCAGTAGTCTAAGTAAATACATTGGCAGATTTTACGAGTGCATGTTCACAGCACTTACGTATACATGCAACTCAGCCAAAAAAGAAAAATCTCATAATATTTAGTTGGACCACCTTTTGCTTTGTTAATGGAAGGCATTTATTAAGGCATTGTCTTAAAAAAATTATGCAATGTCACATTAATTTATTTCCAAGATCTTGTATTGATGATTGTACACAGCAAAATCCTTATTCTTGAATTAACACCCAGAGTGTTGATTTAACACTTTCAGAGGACATTCGTGATCATTAGGTCATATATAAACACTTGGGGTGTTAAATCAACACTGGGAACTTTGCAGTGTATAGTGGTTTGGATAGTGAAGTTACTATAGTGTGGTGGCCAATCCATATGTGAAAATGATGTGAAACATGCCTGTGTCATCCAGGAAGAAAAAACTAATTGATTGAAAAACCTGGTCGTTCATTATTTACAGTTAGTCAGCTGACCTCATTTTGGGGCAAAGAACACTACTGAACCTAGACATGACAAACAGAAACAACCCCAGACCATACAGTATATCTAACTTCCCCAACAGGCTTGTACTAAGCATAATGAGTACATCACTTCATCCAGCTCTCTTCCTAGCCTGATGCAGCAATCACTCTAGAACAGGGTCAATCTGGACTCACCAGACCACATGACTTTTTCCAACGCTCCAAAGACCATTCTTTATGTTCACTAGCAAATTGAAGCATTTTTTCTGCTTAGCCTTACTGATAAGTTTTTTTCTTCTAGCTAAATAGGTGTTGAGTCCCAAATAGTTCTATATATGCTTTCACTATTAAACATAATCAAGAGTGACTGTTGCTTTTTTTAAGATTTGATTTTATTAAGCATTTATTATGCATAAATACTGACTATCTGGCTAAAGGGTTTCTGTATGAAGACAAAACAAAACAAAACCCCTTCTCTCACAATCAAAGAAAAACCTAAGAAAAACCTTTCCTCAAGTTGATGGATTACCACTTTAGTAGTTTCAGCATTCTCCTTAGTTGTTTTCTTTGCTTAAATTAGGGCAATAATTTCACTCTTCTGAAACAAAGTAACATCTTTGCCATGACCACAAGATATGTTTTCTGACATGGTTGTTTAAGAAATGAGAAGCTACTCACGGCATTATTTAAGGCTAAAAATAATTGTTTCTAGTTGAACCATATTAATCACAGCAGTATTATCCAATGGAAGGATCTGACCTATTTGAAAAGTAAAATCTAGGTGGTGACTTTTGTTGTTGTTGCTACATTAATACAGTAAAATTGCATACCATACCTTTCAGAGAATCAAAGTAGACAACGTAATTATATGGGTCTGTGCTAAATAAAATATGCATAAAATTAAAGGGCAAAAAATTACATTTTGTCCCTAGAAGATGCAAGTATTTAAATTTAAATAATATATTAAACTGATGTATAAGTACACCAAACTTAAAAACAATAATGAAGTAATCACATTTAGAACGTGTTGCAAATCAGGTATGTTGAAAGGGTCGACTGATTTCCACCAGCTTACGACAGTCAGTGATGATGCACCACACCTCCTGCTGAGTCTAACTAACCCAGCTGTGGTGCAGCAAAGCAGATAAATGATGCAGCTGAGAGGTAAAATAGAGCGTATTTTTCAGCTGTGTAGGATTTCACCCTGCCAGTTTGCTCATTGCGACTTTGTCATGGTCTGTATCCTGGAACTGAGGTTTCCAACCACGCCACCTTGGATTGGTACTGGGCCGTGGCTCGTTTATTACCATCTCTCTTTCCCTGAGGCACTGTGGGCATGAGGTTTTGTTAGGAGAGAAAATAGTGCTGTTCAACACAGGACAGAAAAAAATAAAGCTGTATTGAGAAACTAGCTTTCTAAACTCTCTCTCACACACACACACACACACACACACACACACACACACACACACACACACACACACACACACACACACACACACACACACACACACACACACACACACACACACACACACAAACACGCACTATAATGTGTCTCAATATCTCTTAATTCCCACAAAAAAAAAACGAAAGAAAAAAAGAATGGCCCTTAAGCTTAGAATTTAAACAGCATCAGCAGTGAACAATGTGGTTCTCCTTTACTCCTAAATGAGTTATACTGTATGTAGACTTGTTAAATCTATAACACTGACTATACAGTTTTCTGGTTTGTTGAGGTTAACACTTAAAGTTCCACCTAATAAAGTTCCAGCTACCTGCTAATAATAAAAGATGGAGGCATAGAGGCAGCCATGGGGAAAATGGTGCTTTGGTTAAGGCTCTGGGATACTTGTCAGGTGTTCAAGCCCTAAAACCACCAGGCTACCACTGTTTGGCCCTTAAGCAAGACCATTGAGTCTTGTTCCAAGGGTGCTGCATCATGGCTGATCCTGTGCTCTGATCCCAGCTTACAAACAAGCTGGGATAAGCAGCAAAAAAAAAGAAAGAAAATTTGCTTCATCTTTAGATGTTTCTGATCAAGATTTTCCTGTATTTATAACAAAAGTGTAAAAAAAAATCTGTGTTTTATTATAATTTACTGCAATTTTTCGGCAATACAGACACTGACAGAGTGAAGTATATGCGTTTTAGATGAATAAGAATATTGCCAAAAATCTGGAATTTTTTTTGCTATTTATACGTTTCTTTGACGCTAATATTATATTCAGCACACCTCTGTCCGTCTCAGTCTGCAGTGAGCCCACAGTCTCCCCTCTCAGGGCTGCCAGGATGTCCTTCCTCATTTCCGAGGCTCCAGTGTCACAGCAGGATGAAATAATCAGCTGCAGTGGGGCAGAATTCATCACAGTGTGGTTCAGCACACACACAGATGTGTCTTTACACAACGTTCACATAATTTATAACACAGTGGTCACTCAGGGTGGTTGTCACATTATATTTTAATATATTCACCCTCTTACCATTCCACCATTCCACTAAATAGTAGGATTGTGTGTGTGTGTGTGTGTGTGTGTGTGTGTGTGTGTGTGTGTGTGTGTGTGTGTGTGTGTGTGTGTGTGTGTGTGTGTGTGTGTGTGTGTGTGTGTGTGTGTGTGTGTGTCTGTGTGTGTGTGTGTGTGTGTGTGTGGGGGGGGGGGGGGGGCTGTTTGGGTATGCGTGCGTGTGTGTGCGTGCGTGCGTGTGTGTGTGTGTGCGCGTGCGTGCGTGCGTGCGTGTGTGCGTGTGTGTGTGTGTGTGTTTGAGCGGCTGTGTGGTTGGGTGGGTGGGTTGTTGGCGGGGGTGGCAATCCTCTCTTATTCATTTTCCTTCATTTCATCCTCTCAGTACCTCTCTAATCTTTCTTAATGTCACTCTCCTCTAATTCATTTTTTCCCTCTTTGCCCCCTTGCTTTTCCGCTCTGCTTCCTTCCTCTGGTGCTGATGGTGCCAGTGGGTCTGTGTGGGGTTCTGCTAATGCCACACAGGCGGAGAGTCAGGTTTCAGCTGCGGCTGGTCCTCTTGCCTCGGCCTCATCAGTCCCCCGGAGCTGAGTCTGCACTACCATTGCTACCAGCTTCTCATTTTATGACCCTGCTAAGCATCTGCTAAATGATCTCTCAGTCTGTAAAAACAGCTTCATGAAGATGTCTGGAGAAGGACTTGGGACTGCTGTGTGCCAGAGTGAATTTGTGCATGTGCAGATGTGTGTGTATGTGTGTACATACGATATATTTTGATACAGTAGTTCATATGATAAGGCCTTCTGTGAGGCCTTTATTTAGCATTTATGAAAGGGGTCTTCTTTATCAGCGCTCTAACAATTAAAAACAAAAAGCTGTCATGCTTAGTTTTCTGCCTTGACAAAGTATTCAGGCCATTTCTAGCTGGTGTGTATTATTAATACATTAAAATATATAGTTCAGGAAATGCTGTTATAGGAAAATAATCTATATTATAATAGGACATAAATGTTATTGCTATTTTAAATAATAATAATCAAATGTGTTTTTCAATTATTAGTAGTATTGTTTTTTTGTTCATATCAACATTCCTATGAGCGCCTAGGTTCTTTACTTTTCCTTACTTACAATGTGATGCAATAGGGATTATGCCAATGGCACAATGCCTTTTGCTTTAGCTCAGATTTATGGAATGCGACTGAAGTAATAAATTATTAGTAATAAATAAATTGATAAGCAGTGGCCTCAGCAAATAACTGACTAATGGATTGCTTGTTTGGGTTTGGTGCATCTCATTTAAGCAATGTCATTTATAAACACATACTGTACTCATTGTCCAGTTTAATAGCAACACATGCATACCTGCACATTAATGCGTTTATCTAATCAGCCAATCAAGTGGTAGCAGCACAATGCAGAAGCTCATGCAGATGCAGTTCAAGAGCTTCAGTTCATGATTATATCAAACATCAGAATGTGGAAAAAGAGGTGATCTTGGTGAAGTTGCTGATACCAGATGGGCTGGTTTGAGGATTTCAGAGGCTGCTGATCTCATATTCAACAGCCTCGAGAATTTAAACATAATGGAGCAAAACACAAATAAGAGTTGATGGAGATTTTAGGCAAGCTAAAAAGCATTGTTTATGCAATGTAACTTGGGCATGGAAACTCTATCACAAGCTAAGCCTGATAAACTGGTAGACAGCAAGTCAGCTTCACTAATATGAACTTGGCTACTTGGCCGACATGACTATGCTAATAAAGCTCCTTGCATCTCCTTATTCTTCCAACGTTCCAGTCTTCTGTTGGCCTTGTGTCTGATTCAGTAGTAGCCGGTATAAATGAATGTGTTTATGGACAGTTTTATGATTCTTACACACAGCAGCAGAACATAATATTTTTGCAAGCAAATTTAAACTTAGTATTAAATCATTTTTAGATTGAATCAAATAAGAATGATGGTTAAACTTTTTTTAAGCACAAATAGTATTTTCATCACATGATTTATCACAAACAAATTTAACTATAAAGGGTATGTAGGCAAATACAGCTAGATAGTTAGGATTTACACAAACATTTTGTCATCACTTGTAAAAATAATTGGAAAGTATATGAAGCCAAACATGGTTAAATCAACCACACCATCAAACTGTGAACACAAACTGAACTTCTTGTGGTCATTTTATGGTCAACCATTTCCAGTTGTCTGGTATTAATACATGAACAGGTATACTGCAAAATAATATAATTCCATTTTTTCCATGTTTTTTTTTTAAACAATTACTTAAAACATATATAAAAACAAGAAGTGTTGCAAACTGATTTCATGTTTGAATTTCATGTTTTCTTTGAGTCAGAAAAGTGTTAAAAGCATGCGTGCAATGGTTTTGGCTATGCTGGTCAAATCAGCCTTGAAGTTGTGTTTGTGGTCATTTAATGTATAATATAACAAACTCATACTTTTGATTGTTTTTGTACTGATGCAAATTTAATCAAGGAAAGAGTGCTGAGTTTTGGTCATAGATAACCTTTTTGATTTGAAAGGTTGTTGAAGATCATGAGAAACAGTATACACAATACAAAAACTTTTTAGTTTAACTTCCATACTTGACCGCATCACCTTATCACAGTACAGCACCATATCAGATATAAGTGCACCGTGGTCAAACATATGTATATCATCGTTCAGAAATCACAATGGAAAAGAGAAAGTGCTGGACATAATCAGACACCACAGCTTATTACAACTGCGCCTGGCATGTACAATAACATGAGCTGCCGAATTATCCATGCTGGGCAGATGTCAGACAGTTTTCAGGTGAAGACAGGAGTATGTCAAGGATGCCTACTCTCACCATTCCTCTTCCTGCTGGCCATTGACTGGATTATGAAGTCCACCACGACAGGCAGGAAAAATGGGATACAGTGTACACCCTGGACTCAGCTGGACGACCTTGACTTCGCTGATGACCTGGCGCTCCTGTCACACAATCATAGCCAAATGCAGGACAAGACCACCCGTCTTGAGACCATATCCACGCAAACAGGACTCAAGATCAGTAGGGAAAAACTGAAGTGATGAAAATAAACTCCACTGCCAACACCCCTATCACTGTTGGGGGAAATCCTATCAAGGAGGTAGAGACCTTTTTATACCTTGGAAGTGTGATTGACCATCGGGGAGGCACCAACCGAGATGTCACTGCTAGAATTGGAAAGGCAAGAGGAGCCTTTGTCATGCAGAAGAACATCTGGGCTTCTAAGGAGATCACCATGAAGATTTTCAACTCAAATGTAAAATCGGTTCTGCTTTATGCCTGTGAGACTTGGCGGACTACAAAAACTATGCTGCAGAAGATCCAGACATTCTTGAACACCTGTCTGAGGCGCATATTCAAGATACGCTGGCCTGATAAAGTCAGAAATGAAGACCTGTGGCAAAGGGCGGGACAGGAACCAGTGGCCAAGCAGTCTGCGAAAGAAGTTCTTATTACACAGAAATTGCATGTAGTTTATGTTTCTTTAACACAAAAGTTGCATGTTTATGGATTGGTGTAATGTTATCTCTCTGCTCAGTTATTTTTCAAAAATATTACAATAAGTACCCCATGACCCCCCTTTGCTCCAAACCAGTAGTAGAAATAGAAGGAGCAAGCAAAAAAAAGGAGAAGTGTCAGTATGGAAGTGAAAAAGTTTTCACAACAGTATCCTACATATCTTTGTTAAGTATATAACACGGTGTCCGCATATCCAAATCCCACACATCCGCACATCCAAATCCCATAATGTCCTATTTCACAGAATGTATAGTGGATGTTAGGCAAAACATACTTGTCATTTATTACTACCTGAGTGACTGCAGTGACAGTAACAGAGTGTAAACATTTTTTTTTTCTTGGCTCCAGCATTCTCCAAAAATCAACTGTGACAGAAAGAAATGAGGTGATTTACTCTTAAAGATGTCTGCGTTTGCTGTGAAATGTGGCAGTGCCATGGTTTGTCTAAAACATGGAAGTTCAAAGTTTTTAAAAGACAGCTATGTAGTGGTTAATTTTTTTTTAACAGATATGTCTCAACTTAACACAACATATTTTCCACACTCACTGATATTAAGAGGTTAATCATTAATAAAGAGCTTGGTACTAAATACCTATATTAAAGATTATAAAGAATATTTGCATTTTCTACCAAACTCTTGATGCAATATTAAAATATATTGCCAAACAAAGAAACAAACAAGTTAATTAGTTAATTGTGGAGTTGTGCTGAATATCAGCACAGTGATGATGCAGCTATAGGCACAAAGTAAATCATAATTGTTTTAAAGAAATTTTCAAACATTTAGAATATTTAGACAACTGTATAGAGCTTTTATAAATGTGGTGGATGGTATCCATGTTTGACATATTGTTTTTTTTTTTCATATCATATTTGTTCTTTTTCTCTTATTATTTTTTCTACCTTAACAATTTATTCACATTAAATAACATAATATAACTTATAAACGTATAAAAAATATATATATTAATATATATATATAAACAGATCCTTTGAAAGAGTGGGTGTATTATATAATAAAAAACAAGTAAAATCATTGCATTGGTGAAGCTTTTTGTGAAGAAAAATCTTTAGTGGGTGCCAGCATTTTGAGGTAAACTTGTCCATAGTAAAAGTCCTCAGGAATTTAGCACTTTGTGGTTTCTTGGTTTTGTGATCTGTATTTTTATTATCATACTGGCTGACAGAGAGACAGAAAGAGCTAGCGAGCGAGCGAGAGAGAGAGAGAGAGAGAGAGAGAGAGAGAGAGAGAGAGAGAGAGAGAGAGAGAGAGATTTATATACCTATTATTCTTATTCTTATTATTAAAATCTTGCTTCATGAGAGTTCCACAACATTAGTTAAGCAGCATCACACTCAAGGTCATGCTGTTGTGCTCTATGCATGAGGGTGCTGAATGTGTCATAGCCATGCTGATATTCATGCTGATTGCTCTGACAACACATATAATTCCTGGTGGAACAAACAAACCATGACAGGCAGAGCTGGCAACCGACAGTTAACAACTAACAATTAGAATAGTAAACAAGGGTGAAAGAAGTTTTAAATTCTTACCAGTACCATGTAATAAAAATGTGAGGAGAATAACCCATGGAGGTGGTGTAAAGTCCTGAAAAAACGTACAAGATTTACTGTATATTTTGACATATTCCGCATTTGAATATCACTTATATACTAGGATTTGAATCCCAAATAGTGTTAAAATAGAAAGATAGAACAATCCCTTGTTCCACACATTAAGTTGGGCCCTTTATTGGGGTTAGAAAGCTATTTGGGATTTATCTTTGTGTTAGAAGCTAGTTTGCATTTGCGGCTAGCATTAGCGATGGACAGAACAACACAGATGATTCAGAGGAAATTCAGAACTGCTTAGATGCAATTATAAAGGAGGAGGAAGTATTGTTTAAGATTACATAACATTATCAGATGTGTTTTCTTGCTGAAAGTGTTTCTGTGATTGATTTTGAATGCAGGTTTTGGCAGGCAGCTGCTCTCCCTTTTTGCCTATAGATTTGCGAACCATACCAACCTACATTGACCAATTTTGGCAATTGACAGGTAATTTAATTAAAGATTGTCTCTTGGAATCCCTCTCTCCCAATAAGATCACTTGGTTGGAACTAACTATTGTATGCATTTATTTAGTAAAGGATAGAAGTTTAATTTATTTAACACATTAAAATGATAATTGTTTGAACAATTGCTGTGGTTCAAGAGAAAATCCACAAGCGTGTGTTTATTGAACACGACTCTGAGGTGGTACAGTTTGCCCCATCGTGTTTTCTTCTTTACATATCATATTACCAGACATCTCATAAGTAAATTGCATATTATAAATCACATGAAAAAAAAATCCTTATAATTAGGGAAGCATGTTTAGGCTTATTACTCATTTTAGTTGGAATTCTTCTTTGAATAAGTGTGTGGTTGAGATTTGTAATTCAAGGCATATCAAGTGAGAGTGGAAGAATGTACCACCAGAGGCTGTTTAGGAATGTCTGCACTATGCTAATTGTCAAGGCTGGTAGCAGGTGGTTTGAGATGCCTATCATTCAGGCTGATTAGACAGATGTTCCCATGCTTCAGGCAGCACTGCTCCATGCTGATAAAGGAAACTACAACCAGCTCACAGAATCCATTACCCAGTGTTTCCCAAACTGGTGATAATTTAAGATTATTTAAATCTGTGGTAAAACTTTTGTAGTAGAACAGAGATAGAAACACATGTGATAAATCTTATCATCACCTCTATTTGATCATCTCTGAAAAAGGTCTTCATTCATCATTCTGCTAAATGTCTTTTAACATTCTTGATTACTTCTTTTAAGTATTGGAGTTGATTTAACTTTTTTAGTTACTGTCTTTTTCTTTTTTCTTGTCTGGGCTGTGTGGAAGCTGGAGCATATCCTGGGAACACTGAGCATGCTCTGGGAGTGGTTACCATTTCAGCACAGTACACCATGCACACTCACGCCTTCCTTCACATGTAAAGGTCAAAGCCAAACCTATCAGCATGATTGTGGGAGATGGAAGGATACTGAAGAACTCCCTCAGACACACAGAAAATGTGAAAATCCACACAGAGATTAACACATCTTCAGAATTAAACCAGAGTCTCTGGAGGTCTGGGGTGGCAATGGTTACGATTGTATTACCATGCTGACTTACACTGAGTTACACACATATAATTTTATTACAAAATAACAACATCATCCTTCCAGTTGACAGGCTATTGCTCCAAAGCAGCTGGACTATTTATTATCCACCTTTGATCAGGCATTGGTTTTTTCTTAATATTGCTTGATATTGTATTCTTAATAATCTTACTATTTTATAGAATCATTGATGAGAGTACTTAGAGTTAGAGTGTTGTTATACTACATGTAAACTTTTAAGCCTTTTCATTCTAGATTCCTTTAATCTGGGTAATATAATTGCTGAATTTGTTGTCTTAGTAACTGTATCCACCAATCATGTGGTGATGTGTCTGTAGTGCAAGTAGCTTAAATATGTGCCTTGTACCACTGCAGCTACTCCACCCTGAGACACTGAGACCACAGCTGTCTTCTGCACACCGGATACAAGGATGGTATAGTAGTTGGTTCACACCCATCAAACCTCCACTTCAGCCTCCTGCCTTCAGAGGGAAGGTACCAGAGCCTACAGGCTCGCTACACAAGGCTTTCCAACAGCTTCATCCGTCTCTCAGGATGCTGGATTCTGTCCATTACCTCCCACCTCTCCCACCTACTACTGAGCTTTAAACATCTTCTTCTCACCCCCCACGTCTTTCATTTCACATAGGACACTTTATACTCCCTGGATAACTCACATGGACCTGTTTACAAACACCTATTTAAAAAAATAAAAATGTAAAAATGCTTTAAATCTGACACTGTTTGAACATTTACACTTTACAGCCTTTCGCACCCTTGTCATACTGCTGATATCTGTCTTGTACCTTACAAATGCCTTTATACTCTTTTGTTACATATATTTGGATGTATATTTGCACCTTACAATTTTTTACATATATTTTGATGAAAAATGTTCTGTTTACAGAAAAATTCACTGTTTACATTTACTCAGATGTATATTCATTTATATATTTACAACATATATTCATGTCACTTTATTCATATCTATCTATTACAAGTACACTGTTGTTAACCTCATAGAAAAATCTGTTTTTATATTGCAGACAGACTGCTGATTTTTTTTATACAAATGTTCTTTCAATATTGCACTGACAATGTCCTTGATAAGACAGAAAAGAAGGGTATTTCCATTCTCCTGCATAGGTCTGCACATATGGTGGCATTGACAAATCTTGATCCTTGATGCTGGGCCAGGTGTCTGAATCAAGTAGGTTACACTGGTATCCATTAATGAGGTGCTGCAAATAGATATGGTCTCCTCCCAGAGAGTTTCTTTTCTTCTCCAGGGTTAGTAGTGGCTCCAGACTCACTCAATCAACACATGGATTCACAAGTTCTTTCTTATTTCCCGTGACTTGCTGGCACTCAGGACTTGACTTTTCTGACTCTCTGTTCCCTGAACTTCCAGACTTTTCAGCAGATCAGGGAACTTCATCCAATTTACTTAACATCCAAGTATGAAGTCACCTGATCCACTGGCGAGTCCAAACTAGAAAGTTAACAGAGTTTATCATCAGGAGACTATTAATAGGAGAAACACTCTTTACACTTGTCATGCCACAATAGTAAATGGGGAGTCTGAAGACCAGTTAATCACACATAGTTTTAGGTAAGAAAATGAAACAATATTAACAGGCTGTTAATGTTAATAGGCTGTAGAGTTCCTACTAGAATTGTTGTCATGTGAGAGCATATCAATACTGACTAACTTAAATACCTCATGATACCTGTGTAATAAATGGAATCAAACAAAAACAAAACAAAGGAACAGATTTATCTTGAACCATTTCAAAGCACTTATATATGATACTCTATTAATGCCCATAAATACCCCATCATAGAAGCCTTAACCATATCAGAGATGATATTGTTTTCTATTATAGTATATACACAATATTTGTGTTACAACTGTCTGCTAACTTCCTGTTATGATAATAAATTAACATAAAATTATGATTTGTCTTATAGCTGACAGCTGTTACAGAATATAAATCAACACCTTCTAAAATGATTTCAGAATTCAGAAGCCCTGGTGTATAAAATTAAACAATACAACTGCTTCTGGTTATTTATACAATATCTGTATAATAGAAGACCAACTGGACTGTCTGACAAGTGACCCATTTTGTTTCCATAATATGTTAATTAAATCAGACAGGGATGAAATCTACAGAATCTGGTTTTAAATAGAAATTCAAAACTATATTGGTGTTGAGGGAAAGTTCCCAAAGGCAGATTATCTACATGTCAAGTGGTAATTCGTCCCTCTGTGGTTGAATCTGCTGTGCTAAGTGATCAAGTGGGAGATGGTGGCCTTACAGGAAGCAGTCCATGGCTTTACACAGAGCGTCAGTCTCCATGTCGCAACTGCCAGCTATAGGTCAAAAGAGCAGCATCTAAATGAAAGCTTTACATAAGTAAAATCCTGTCATTACAGTGACCTTAAATGGTGAAAAGAGAAGAGAACTTGCCAGAATGCGTTACAGACAACCGTCAAGTGAAACCACTATATATAAAAAAAAAAAAAATACACAGATCTCAGGTAAATAATGAAAAAGTCTCATGATTCTCTCTTCCACCTTATAGATTCTATGAATGCACTATTGACCTTCTCGCTGGCAGAACTCCTCCAGGGGGAGGGTGGTTATACTCCCTCTCCTCACAGGATAGATAAGCAATGGACAAATACATTTGTAAATCATTGGCAGCTGGGATCATCTGTCCATCATTGTCTACAGCAGAGGCAGGAGTCTTCTGCCTAAAAACACAAAACCTTGCTCCCATGCAATGACTATCATGATCTAAATAATATAACCATTAAGGACCACCATCCCCTTTCTTTGATGTCTAGCCTTTGATCTCCTATGTGGGCACAAGTTTTTAACTGAATCTTCATAACATTTATCACCTTGTCAGAATTAGAGAAGGAGATGAGTGGAAAACTTTATTTAACACGACATATGTACATTATAAATACCTCATGGTACCTTTTGAATTATATAATGCACCTTCTTTTTGCTCATCATTAGTCAATGATGTACTGAGAGAATTCCTACATGTTTTCATTTTACTGGATTTTATTATATCTTCTCCCGCTGCTTGGGGGAGTATAGACATCACATAAACCAAGCTTCCCAAAGACTTTAATAATAATAATAATACATTTAATAATTCATTTTTATTTATAATGGACTTTATATTTGAAGCAAATCACAACGTGATACAAATTAATGTGACCCAAAAACTCTGGTAAAAAAAAAAAAAAAAAAAAAGTTTTTATAACAGATTTAAAAGCATCAACAGTCTTTGGCATCCTCACATCCTCAAGGAGAGTATCCCCAGTCTAGGTGCAGCTGAGCAAAAAGCCCAAACTCCCATGGTATTAATCTTGGTGTTAGGAGGTTTTAAAAGATGTACTGACACAGAGCGGAGGTTGCGTGTAGATGCATGTGAGGTAATAAGTTATTTGAGATAGTGAGGGACACCCCCATAAATGCACTGGTGGATAAGACAGGCAACCTTGTATTCAATTCTGAATGAAACAGGGAGCCAATGAAGAAACTTAAGAATGGGTGTAATATGGTCATATTTACACCCTCTCATGAGGATCCTAGCAGCACTGTTTTGAATATACTGCAGCTTTTGAAGGATATTTCCAGTAGTCCCAATGAGGAGCGCATTGCAGAAGTAGAGCCTGGAGGAAAGAAATGCATGAACTAACTTTTCTGCATCTTCAAAAGTGAGTGCTGGACACAGTTTTGCAATGTTCCTGAGGTGAAAGTAAGACATCTTACACAGATGTTTGATATGAGCCCCATACATCAAATGAGATTCCATTTTAACCCCGAGGTTAATAACAGATGTTGGCAATGAGATATCCTGACCAGAAAAGGTAATACTAGTGATGATAGATGTCCCAACATGGAGTGTGATGCTTACTAAAATAGCTTCAGTCTTAGAGCTATTCAGCTGCAGGAAATGTTGCTTCATCCATGACTTTATCTCCTCCAAACAGATGGTCAAAGTGGATGATGCATAGCAATGAAATAAAAGTCTGTGCCGGCTGATGATACAGCCCAGAGGAATCATATACAATATGAACAAAATGGGGCAGAGCACTGAGCCCTGAGGAGCACCACAGGTGACACTGTGTGTAGCGGATTTAGCCTGTCACAGGGCAACATGCTCTGTTCTTCCAGAAAGATAAGATCAATTATAGTAATATATTATTATATATTATTATAATTAAAGGCTGAGTAATTCAAATGTATTGAATGTAATAAATTGAATTATATATAAAGACATAAATGCATTTGTTGGATTCATAATCTTTCCATCCAGAATTTAACTGGATGCTTTAAAGTTGAAGACTGTGACTGACTGGATTACCTGAAAGAAGCTTTTTCCTGGGACTTGCCATATTTTAACAGTGTCTCATATGAAATTACAGCTCTTCATAATTTCTGCACTGCTCATTGTTTTAAGCCATTACCAAGGTTCCCTTTAGCTGGTTTAGTCAAGCTGATAAAGTCTTGTCCAAGTGCTGATCCACATTGGCTCCTTTTCTCATTCATCTTGTCAGTTTGTGGTCAGTTTGATGTGGATGCTTCCAACTTCTGAGCAGGAGCCATTTTACATTACCAGTGGACATCTAAATGCACCCCTGTTGCTTCTCCTCTCACTTCCTCTCAGCAAAAAAAAAAAACAAGTGGACAAATTTGTTGGTACCCTTCGGTCAATGAAAGAAAACCTCACAATGGTCACAGAAATAACTTTAATCTGACAAAAGTAATAATAAATAAGAATTCTATGAATGTTAACCAATGAAAGTCAGACATTGCTTTTCAACCATGCTTCAACAGAATTATTTTTAAAAAATGAACTCCTGGAACAGGCCTGGACAAAAATGTTGGTACCCCTAACTTAATAGTTTGTTGCACAACCTTTTGAGGCAATCACTGCAATCAAACGATTCCTGTAACTGTCAATGAGACTTCTGCACCTCTCTACAGGTATTTTGGCCCACTCCTCATGAGCAAGCTGCTCCAGTTGTTTCCGGTTTGAAGGGTGCCTTTTCCAGACAGCATGTTTCAGCTTCTTCCAAAGATGCTCAATAGGATTGACATCAGGGCTCATAGAAGGCCACTTTAGAATAGTCCAATGTTTTCCTCTTAGCCATTCTTGGGTGTTTTTACCTGCGTGTTTTGAGTCATTGTCCTGTTGCAAGACCCATGACCTGCGACTGAGACCCAGCTTTCTGACACTGCCCAGCACATTTCTCTCTAGAATCCCTTGATAGTCTTGAGATTTCATTGTACCCTGCACAGATTCAAGACACCCTGTGCCGGATGCAGCAAAGCAGCCCCAGAACATAACAGAGCCTCCTCCATGTTTCACAGTAGGGACAGTGTTCTTTTCTTGATATGCTTCATTTTTCCGTCTGTGAACATAGAGCTGATGTGCCTTGGCAAAAAGTTCCATTTTTGTCTCATCTGTCCATAGGACATTCTCCCAGAAGCTTTGTGGCTTGTCAACATGTAGTTTGGCATATTCCAGTCTGGCTTTTTTATGATTTGTTTTCAACAATGGTGTCCTCCTTGGTCGTCTCCCATGTAGTCCACTTTGGCTCAAACAACAACGGATGGTGCGATCCGACACTGATGTTCCTTGAGCATGAAGTTCACCTTGGATCTCTTTAGAAGTCTTTCTGGGCTCTTTTGTTACCATTCGGATTATCCGTCTCTTTGATTTGTGATCAATTTTCCTCCTGTGGCCACGTCCAGGGAGGTTGGTTACAGTCCCATGGATCTTAAATTTCTGAATAATATGTGCAACTGTAGTCACAGGAACATCTAGCTGCTTGGAAATGGTCTTATAGCCTTTACCTTTAACATGCTTGTCTATAATTTTCAACTCTTTCCTTTGCTTCCTCTGGTCCATGTTGAGTGTGGTACATACCATGTCACCAAACAACACAGTGACTACCTGGAGCCCTATATATAGGCCCACTGACTGATTACAAGATTGTAGACACCTATGATGCTAATTAGTGGACACACCATGAATTAACATGTCTTTTTGGTCACATTATTTTCAGTATTTTCTAGGGGTACCATCATTTTTGTCCAGGCCTGTTCCATGAGTTTATTTTTTAAAATAATTCTGTTGAAGCATGGTTGAAAAGCAATGTCTGACTTTCATTGCTTAAAATTCATATATTTTTTTTTTATTATTACTTTTGTCAGATTAAAGTTATTTATGTGACCATTGTGAGTTTTTCTTTCATTGACCGAAGGGTACCAACAATTTTGTCCACGTGTGTAAGTGACTGTTTAAAAAGAAGAGTGTCAAAATTGTGAGCTTTAAGATGAATGAAAGATTATTTAGAATTTAAAAGTATTGTTTGTTGTGTCCACTGCACTTTAATACACTTACCGGCTGATGTTCTTACCGGGAGAGATAGACAAACACACATGCACACATGATGTCTGAAGATTTCCATTTATTATCAGCAAAGAGAGCATATTTAAGCTTTTGGCCAGGTGCCCTGTGTCACATACATCCTGTACATCAAAAGAACCAGTCATTAACATGTAAGTCATAGGGAGTCCTGGAGACAGACAGACTATAGGAAGTACATTTGAATTTTTCGGTTAAACCAAAGGGTTCTAGCAGACACAAGCTGTTTGGATATATATATGTCTGAATACGGGCTATAGGAAGTGTTACCACATAAGAAGTCAGCAAGTGTAATGAGGGGGTTCTCATCATATTATAATACCTTACATTGACCAGTAGTTGAGAGCAGTTAAGCTCGCATTAGAATAACTGAGGCCGAACTTGAAGGGGCTGAGGCAAAGTGGTTGAATTTTCAACAAGCCAGATGGTCTGTGTTCTTCTTTTATTTCTCAAAATCTCACTATCCTACTGATAATAGCACAAAACCAGATGCACTCTCCTGTCAATGTTCTTAAGCCTGACCCTGTTCCTGATTAGATCTTCCCATCATGATGTCTCACTGGAACCACCTCTCTAGATGTAGAAACCTGGGTAACCTGACCATTAGGAACTTTGTTGCTTATCTGTCATTTTTTCCTGTCTTCCACTAGATATAGTCTCTGATCATGGTTCTCTATTTTTTGCCCAGTTTTGAATAGCTTTTTGTAAACTTATTGGTGTGTCTCCTAGCTTGTTCTCTGGTTACCACCCTCATACCAACAGCCAGACCAATGTTGTCAACCAAGATGTGAAAACTATTAAGTGACTGATATCTCAAGACACACACTTCTGAAGTAAATGTTTACCTGGATTGAGTATGCCCATAACTCATTGCCCACCTCTTCCACAAGTCTTTCACGCTTCCAATGCTGCTGCATTTTCTTCTACCAAAGCTTTTGTGCACTGTAGAACATGGTTAGGGCAAGAGCTAAGATTCATTGATCAGTTTCCACCCTTTAATAAGTAAACCTATGTCATTCAGCAGCACCCACATACTGATTGCAAGTCATTCTTTTTATCTTAGGCATCCCTATTGAGACCATCTCCCATAAGCTATCCCCTAGATTCATCAGTCATCACCCCATCTCGATGATCAATAGCCTGTGCACTATTAGAATACTCTTTCCTTTTACCATGTGCTATATCAACCCTTCATTTAATATCTCCCACATTAAATCCCATTTCTCATTTGTCTCTTTTTTGGATTGCTATTCTATCATTTGGATGTATCATGTCTGCACCAAGCACCATCCCATTTTTCTGAACTCTCATTCTCTTGTTCCAAGAATTATCCAGGAATTGACAATTCTTATAGGGTCAAGTTTAGTTCAGTGTATACAATACTGACATTTTCTTCCATATCCCATAATTTATTGGGAAAACATAAATATTTACTATGGAAGCTCTGTGTGTTCCAATTAGATAAGCATTTGTTGTGAGTATTTACTGTATAAGTCTCTGACTGAACAGGTTTTTATGAAAAAACAAGTTAGAAAGAGATAAGAATGCTTGAGGCACCACTAACTCTTGTTCCAGAGGGCCTGAACTCAAGGTCTGTTAAATTGTTTTAAATGTTGGAAAAGTTGAGATCTCTTTTTCTTGCCTTTGGTGAAAGATTAATTATGTAAGATTGCTTTTGTGGTTTTTAGTTTGCAAAAGCCCAGAAATATGTAGCTAGAATAATGCATATTTCTGGGAATGACATGCAGCAAACTGTCTTTTCTTCGCATTATTCTCCCCCTTAGGTACAGTATCATGTCTTTTTGAACAAACCATAATTTATCCTATTATTTATCATTTTGAACAAAGAAAGTAATGCATACAAACATTCAGAAATTCCCGTATTTAAAATCTAGCAGCTAAATATTTGATCCCAGTTTCAGGTGATCAGCAGTTTATGAAATACTCATGTGATACCATCCCATCAGGTACCAACCACCATTCCACATTTCCACAATCTGATGCTTGATGTAAACATTCATTTATGTCCTTGTCCTTTTCATTAATTTATGTCCTTGTCCTTTATCTGTATGATTTATGCATTGTGCTGCATCCACATGATTTGCTAGCTAGTGCTCAAGTGCTCTTGTTAAAGTGGCAGGCAAGTGTGTATACTGTACATATTGGAGATGTGGATGCTGAGGATGCAGAACCAGCCATAATATAGCTCCATCAGTGCTAACATTGTGTGGCATTATGTATGAGGCTCATAAGAAACCAGTTAAGGTTGAGGACATCCAGGAGGACAATAGTAACAAGGTATCTCTCACAGCAGCTATCTGCTCATTTATATTTGTCTTTGTGTCTCTATGTGGATCTGTTTGTGTTTCTGATTTCATATGAAAAAATTATTCATTTTGAGTGTCATCATCTTCAAGATATTAATGTACCACAGTGAATTGAATAACTGGCTTAATTAACAAGCCCCGTGATGAATTTCCTTCTGTTCTACAGAGAGTCAAACTGTTCACAAAAGCCTGGACTACAGCACAGATGACACTGCCTGCATAATGCATTAATTTAATAATCAGATCACTTGCAACTACTAATTAATTTCAACTTCTAGTCCCTACACATCATTGTTCATTTCCTCATTCTCACTTTATTTTGTAGAAACTGTTTGCACTTGCAGCGCAAGTGGAGACAAGTGTGTAGTGGAGTGTTGTTTCAAGTACCTTATATAATATGATAAAGGACATTTCAGGTAGCAAGCATACTACTTACTTGAGCATACTTGAGCATACAAACCCAAAGTCCTCTGAAGTGGCAGTTCTTCATCATCACCTGTAGGTGACAGGGAGGTGAGACAAAAAGTAAAAAAATAGTATTGTGGCAAACCATGAGGATGACTAGCACATGCACACATGGACAAAATTGTTGGTACCCTTCGGTCAATGAAAGAAAAACTCACAATGGTCACAGAAATAACAGCCTTCAATTAAATTAATTAGAAAATGTTGGCCAGAAATCTATTGTTTGAGGCTCTGTGCAAGAGCAAAGAGGACTGGAAGGATGGCAAAGAGAATGAAGAGCAGCTCATACCCTACACATTTTACATAAGGTTATGCAGCGGGTAGAGCTACAGTGACAGTCACGGCCATTTGAGAGTACAGTGGTGTAATAACATAGTATTTGCTACAATCGTTACAAACTGTATGCAACTATCATATAATAGTGTGTTAAAGTTTAGAAGACTACGTTACTATGGCTACAACCTACTGTAAACGGCACAAAGTGTTTTAGATTAAGGATCTGTTAGAATCCTTAAAATGTGTCCAAAACATCTGTGAAAACATGGACTAAAGTTGTTGGAATAATAAATATGTTTTAATGGGAAAGATGCCTTAAACCTTCTTAGATTTAATTACACAATAGCTACTGAAAATGACCCTACAAATGGACTTTCATGGTATGAACCAGAGATGTGCATTTTTTAAGCTCTTTAATCAGTTATTGAATCAGGTTCAAAGGATTTTTGCTGCTGAAGTGTGTGTGGAATGTAGAATTAATTACAAATTAAAATTGAGACTAAAACAGTGCATTTCATGGATGTAAAAATATTAGTATTCAAAACAATGTTTTAAAAAAAGAGCTGTACCCAAAAGAAACATGTGCTTATCATGTTGTGAAGTGCTGTAATGTGGAAAGAGACATTGTCTCCATTTAACATTGTCTTTTGATTATTATCGGTCAATCTCTCCCAGCTATTAATCTCCAGATCAACCCATCAGCAAATTCTGATCCATAAGAAAATTTATAGGAGAATGTTTTCCATCAGTCAATTAGTTTTAACTGTTGACAGAAACTAGGCACACATAAAGAAGAATATAACCACATTTAGGAACCCTGTTATTGTGCATACTCACATAAATAACCTGCAAGATACAGAGGCCAGCTCCTCAATAGTGTGAGGAACAGACATAAATTCTGAACAACACGATGGAACACATAAAAGCCCAGAACACGTAAATGATGGGAAGGTCATTTGGGGACGTCCTGAATATTACTGAGGGAAAAGATCTGCAGTTAGCTTTGTTGTAAGCTTGCATGGCTTTTTGTAACTAATTTTATTTTATTTGACATCAGTGACTATTTCACAAGCGGAAAGTGGTCCAAGAGGAAAAAAAAAAAAACATTTCAAGATAGAAAATACTTTATTTTTTGAAATTATTATGAATGCTAAGTTATTTTTGTGGTTTTGGATTGCTAGGTACATTGTTACATACAGTGGTGATGTGTTTCCAGAGTAACATGATACTATTATGGCTTTTTGTTTTTATAAAGATGTAGAATGTAAGGCCACCATAAGTAATTTTTGCAGTGTATTTGAAACTTTGAGGCAACAAAAGGTGAATCCACTGTTGAAACTTGTTCTTCTGCATTTTCTTATCATGTCAAGGACTTAGTATATTAAAATGCATCCAGTAATTAACTCTACACTCTGTTTAAAGTCTCAGATTCTCACTAACTTAGCCCCAGTGTCCATATCTTAGAAGGATCTGGGAACATAGAATTTTGCTAATTGCAATGGTATTGCTTTCCATTGCCTAAAATGTCATTGTAAATTTCACTTTGATCAGCAGCCTATCTCTCATCTTAAATCTCTCTCACTTTCCCAGACAGTGGACAGTGGCGTGTCCTGTTGACAGGTCAACCCCAGGTCACATTCAGTGCTCATTGAAGGAAACTATTTGGCTAAATGGCTGCCATTCAGCATTGCTTCATATCCTTTGTGATAAGGCAGAGCACAAAAGGCTTCTTTTTCCTGCCCAAGGGCTTCAAACAACTAACATCCTAACATCTTCCAGCATCCTCTGCAGGATAAAAGAAGCAGTAATGCCAGGAAGTGAACACATTCCTTAGACCTAATTCAATCAGCCTAGCATGCTCAAGAGACAGAAAAGTGTGTGTATAACACATTTGGAATGACTGAACATGAATAACGAGACGATAAATTATATAAATGAACTTAATATAATATGGGACCCGGTTTGGAGTAAATGCAGAAATACCCATGCTTACCCTCTCTCTTAACAATAGTCTGGAGTGGAAAGCAGTTGATTTTTTTTTTCTGTTACTCCCAAATTAGGGTCAGTTGGATTGGATACAGTACATTTACTCACATTATGAATGTAATTCACTGATTATCACCTATTTATAGATGTTCTTGCACATAAATGGTTATGCCTGTGCAGCTGTAAAAAGCTTCAGAATACGAAATGATTTCTGTGTGAATGTAAGAACGAGAGAAAAGGGGGGGGGGGGGGGGGGCAAGAGAGGGAGAGAGCACACTGCCGCTGATTCTAAACCCAGACCAAAACATTGACTTAGCAGATCTTAAAATATGAGTTTTCACAATACACACTGTGGGAGCAAAGGGTAGCAAATTTTACGTGCATGCATCAACTAGATCGTAAATAATGTGCGGAGCGAGACAAAGCTCAATGTTTGCCTTAGTGACTCTTTCAAAAACCACTTTGTGGCTTTCTTGGATAACTAACAACTAAGTGCTCAATAAAAAATAAATAAAAAATTCTGCCTGGCTATTGCGCCCCAGACAATCAGTGCTGAAGTGAGGCAGCCAGAGCAAACTGGAGAGGACCCAGGCTGGAGCACAGCGGGAATGCTCTGTGTAAACATGTTTGTGTAGATGGCTACCACCTGTAGTCTGCTCCACAGTCAGAGATCTTATCTCTGCACACAGATGAAATGAGTGACTGTGTCAGATTACTGTGTACACTATATCAGTTTGTTTCAGGGTTACACTAATCTTTATAATTACTGCTTTCAAAAATAGATTTAATTTTTTAATGGTAATGCTATATGATCCAGTGGGAATTTTAATTTTAATTTTTTTTTTTGTGAATGTTGCACCAAAGTCTGTCCATCAGCCAAGCCAAACGTTTACATACTCGCGTTCATGGTTCTTTTTAAAATAGAAAGAATGCCTATTGGCCCTAAGTAAGTAGCTGAAAACCTCACAGCCAGGAGTCCAGAATATGTATGCTGACTGGGTTTTTGGCAGCTGAGGTACAAGGAGTGGCAAACAAGTAATCACCCTGTGTCTAATCACCACTGTTGTGTGGCCACACATCGACATCAGCATTTCAATGTTTATACCACTGCAAAGTTGACAATAATTATGTCCCAGTAGTTAAATTTTTAGGGTGAATTTACACTTGGTCTAATTATTGGTCTAAAGCTGGGGGTGATTCAATTAACTGTGCATGTTGAACTGCTGAGTCAGCATTATTGCAAATTCTTAAGAAGTTTAAAAAAAGGTGTGAACAGAGTTGGAAAAGGTTTGTCTGCAATTTTGAACCACCTCAGTTAAAATTGCAGGTTTTTGTGATGTATAAAAGAAACCTAGATAAATCATCTCAGAATTTTTTTTTATTCAATTATTGTGATACAGCATCCAACAAATAACCAGATTGCACACTTTTCTACCAATACTTTGTTAAAGACAAATTTAGCACATTATGATTTTATTCCACGCTTCCTTGAAAAAAAAAACCCTATCAAACTATGAAGATATCTTCTGTGAACAGTCCTCGTCAAATCCTTTCACCTGTTTTTAGTGTGATTTAGGTCTCGGATCTGACCATCTGAGCCATCCAAAAAAAAAATTTCTTTTGAAACCATTCCTTTGTTGACTTGGATTTGTGATTTGGTTTTATCATGCTGCAAGGTCATATTTCTTCTTTATCTTTAGCTGTCTATCGAAAGCCCACAGGGATTCTGCCAAAAAAAGATTAGTGCTTTGAGTTATCCATGTTTCCCTTGATCTTGACCCGGCCCCAGCTTAAAGGAAGCAAATTCAAATTTTATTTGTCACACACACAGCCATACACAGTATGATATGCAGTGAAATGCTTATACGACTGCCTGTGACCTAAAAAGAAGGAAGGGTTTCTCGGTGAGAAATAAATTGCACTAGAGAGTACACTCAATGAAAAAAATTGTCAAATAGACAAATAAGAATATGAAATAGAAGAAAAATATACAAATATAAAGATCTTTAAGCTGAAAAATTTACAATATGTACAAAGTTGCTAAATACAAGAGAATTAACAAGGAGGTGGATATGATGTTCAGTGTATAAATTATACAGGATACATTAAATTACAGCTTAGTGCTGGTAGTCTTCATCTGTGTGGAAAATGAGGAATGTATAAAGTACCAGGAAGCTTATGAGTAAGCAGACTCATAAGCTGATACTGTCACGACCATCATTTACAGTGGGATGATGATTTATAAGTGATTGGCTCTACCTGTGTTTACACCACATGTGTTTTAGACAGGGAGGTGCACAGGCATTTTAAAGGGGCTCTTACTTTTTTTAAATAATTCTGTTGAAGCATGGTTGAAAAGCAATGTCTGACTTTCATTGGTTAAGATTCATAGAATTTTTTAAAAATTATTACTTTTGTCAGATTAAAGTTATTTCTGTGACCATTGTGAGTTTTTCTTTCATTGACCGAATAGTACCAACAATTGTGTCCACGTGTGTACATCATGTAAAGTAAAAAAAAAATAGTAAACATTGGGAAAGAATCAGGTTACTGGACATTAAATTTATACTCTTTATACACTTTATCATCTACTGTAACATTAATTGTTTGATTATACATCATATCTCCACAAATGAACACCAAAGAATGTCAGGAAAAAAATAATAAGCGTTTATTATATTAATATCATCAGTAAAACAAATCAAACCTAGTTATTACCCATTTAATTTGGTATTAAGTAAAAACCAAAGTATCATCATACAATCTGCTTAAACATACTGTATGAAAACAAGGCTGGGTTGAACCAAAAGCATCAGTGCAACTAAACAATGTTTAACAGTCAGCATCAACAACTAATCAGCCAGGATCAGCTTTCTTTTTTTAATTTTTTTATTGCACAACAGGATGCAAAAATGACAGGCTGTGCATTGTTTTTAAACGCATTTGTGTATTTTTATTGACAAGGGATCAATAACACTGATTATACCATTTGTTGTTAATTATAGCAAGGGGCAGCTCATCCAAAGAGGGCAAACTTTCTTCCTTCCATTTGGTACATGGGCTGCTCCTGTGAATTAAAACTTGCCAGCCATGAAAGTCTTTGGTGCCCTTGTTTCTGTTCTGCTGTTTATTGCAAGATAAATATTTGGAAAAATTGAGTGTATGGTAACAGTTTTAAATGGTTTACAAGAGCAGCATTTGGTGTTCCTTTGTGCAAAAACAACAAGAACAGCAACAAACAAAAAAAAACCTTTATGACAAAAGAGTGTTCTCAAATGTTTGGTGTGGGAGGCAAGTGGTAGGTGTGAGTTAAATTTTATTTATTTATTTATTTATTTATTTATTTTAGTACTCATTGTTAATTTATCATTTGCTTTTTAGGCATTTTCGAGGTTGCAGGCATCACAGCCATGCTGATATTCAGTACAACAGCACAACCTTAAGTGTGAAATTGCTTTTACACAACAGGTTAAAAAACATGAACAGCAATCACAAAAGTTAGTGACTGACAGTTAGTGTCATTAACAGGGGCAAATATAGATTATACGTGGCCAAAGAGTAAGTAAAATAAACACTGGAGGTGGTGGATAGTCCTGTAACTCTCATCATTTTTTCTTTATATTTCCACCTATTTTGCAATAAAATATCAGTACTGTTAATGTCAGGTTTCTGTAGTTAAATCCCTGTAGTAAAGTGTTAAATAGAAAGCTAGTGTGCTGGTGTGTACAATCACTTGTTCCGCACGCCTTGATTAGGGTTTAAAAAGGGATTTGTGATTCAGTCTTGTGTTAGAAGCTGGTTTGCAGTGTAGTTGTAAATAAAAGAACCCAGATGGTTCGCATGCAATTTGGAACAACTTAGAAGCAATTATTAAGGAGACAAAGTGTTCTTTAAAATGACAAATTTATCAGATGTTTTTTCTTGCTGAAAGTGTTTCCGTGACTAGTTTTTAATGGACTTTGAATGGGTTTTGGCAAACAGCTGGCTGACAAAGCTGGTGACAAAGAGTTAGAGCAATTAACAGTTGTTAGAACAATATAATATGATTAAAATATAAAATAGTTATAGAATATAATTAAATGTCCCAGTGCTCTTACCATCTCTGATCCCCATGTGTGGAATCCCCCTCATCCAACTAACTGTTGTATAATTGAGGAAAATCACACGAGAGGGAGATCTGTTGTACTGCATTTCAGGGCAGTTGTGATTTGGACATAGTTCATAAAAAAACTGTTCCAATTTATAAAACAGTTGGCATTTGTAATAAATGACATTTATTTAGGATTAGTTTCTTTATTTAATCTGTTATCTGGTTCTGTCAACACATATCCTTCTGCAACTTCATTAAAACTGGCGACTAACAGGTAGTATAATTAACTGTTTTAACAACACCTTTAAAATGTCATACATGTAGTTAAAAGTCCAAGTGCTGTTATCCTCTATAACAGCACTCATGGAATACTTCTTGTCCAATCAGATTACTTAGTTGGGACTACCTGTTGTGTAATAAGATACATTCTCAAAAGGTGTGTGTTCTTTCTCACTCACCTGATCCTCGTTCCCTTTCCAGAGCAGCACATGACCACATCCCAGTCACCACAAATGGATTGATTGGCTGTTGAAAGTGTGTGTGTCTATAATATGTAGTGACTACTGGACAATTTCATTTACCTAATCTTTTTTTCTACTGATTTTGGGAAGCTTTATTTAGTTCTAGCTCTTCTTAGTGTTATCTCTTTATTAACAAACTCACCATTCAGAAGAGTAACACAAAGGAAATTGTAGAATGATAAAGCAATTGTTTACCATGGGTCCTTTCAGGATGTGGTCTAAATGTATTCTGAATAAGATTCTTTATGTATTGTAACACAATACATTACAGACAACAATTAGGAAGTATTACTTTCTTATTCTGCTCAACCCTGGGAATGAATGACTAATGTTAGGTAGAGGGGTTGGGTTAGCAATTAGGGATAACTGATAGGGTTTTTCAAAAATAGCCCAGGTTGTTCTTCAGGTGAATCCTGTGTTAATACACAAGACATTTATTTCATCTCATTGTTGTCATTTTTCTTTACACGCTCATGAATAAAACAATGAATACTATTGCTAAAGGGAAGAGCATCGAAGAGAGGCTGGCAAGTGTTTCCACATGGACATTAACAGAGGACACATTCCTGTGGAAATGGCAGCAACAGCTTTTTATCAGAGAAACATAATCGATACATGATAAGGACAGTAGAAATAAGGAGCATGAAGAATGCCTGAGGAGAGATAGATGAGAATAAATATGGAGAAGAATATGAGATGTAGGCTTGACTAAGAAGAAAAAAAAGGAAAAACCAAACAAGAAAGGAGTGACAGAGGAAGACGATAGCAGAGGAATTGGTGGTGTAAACAAAGAATGGATACGTGTGAGTTAAAACATTATGTCATGGACTTCTCTTTAATCAGAGGATACCATCAGCCCTTGAGGTCACTTCCTTTGAGGCTAGCTTCATGCTTTGCACTGATCACTGCTTTATCAGGAAGGAATGCAAATTACAGCAAAGATCTCCACAAACTCGTACAATGCCTCTGCTGTGGCATGATAATCACGGACAGCAGAATGCCGTGAATACACTTCCTCGAGGGCAGTACTTCAATGAGGAACAGCTGAATTAATGCTCCTCTCTTAAACCTAAAAAAAAAACTACGGTAAAAGGCCAAGTTCTAAAGATAATCATTCTCTGAGCCATTCTTATTGTTTTTACTATAACAGGCACCATGTAATATTTTAAAGCAACTTTTATAAGTAGTGATTAAACACATATTAAAGATTTTTTGAGTGAATAATAATATTACCTAATTTGAGGCCATTTTTCTTTGCCAGACAATTTTGTGAGTGTGAACTTTGAATTTTTATCTTATTCAAACGCTGCCATACTTTTAACATGTTTGCAGTAACTTCTGGAGCAAAAATGAGATTCAGAACTGAACATAATCACATCAGTCGGAATTTCAGGTTGAGCAGAAGGCATTTTAGGTAGACATTTTTGATAAAGGCTTGATTGTTGTTTTTACTGAAAAATGACTTGAGCTTCACTTATAATGCAGGAGAAGCAACTGACTGGTGTGTTTGGCTTGTTTGAGCCCCCTGGTTATACTTTCATCAGGCGTATAAATATCAATTCTGGAATGTGTTGTTTTCATTGCACTGAGGTCTTCATTAATAATTTAAAAGAGTAAGAAAATGACCCCCTGCTATGTCCAAATCTTTGACTGTGTGTTTATGATTTTTATCTTGAGAGTTCTTTAGTCTTGCGCAGTTTCTTGTTGTTGGAGGTACTAAAGGAGTAGGTGACAGTCTATCTGGAACAATGCTTTGTAAGATTTGGTCTGAGTTCACGGAAAGTTGTGCTGTCATTCTTGGCATTAAGTTGAAATATTTTAAGGTGGGTGTTATAGATTTGTCTCCACTTCTGTTTGTGGTTTTCATGGACAGGATATCAAGGCACAGCCAAGTTTGGATTATGGAAGTCTAGATGTAATAGTGCTATTCTTTTAGCACCATTTAAACTCAAACTCTAACATCCGCTGAAATGTTTTCCTGCTGATTGTGAAGCCACTTGGATGAAAATCAGCACCTTCAAATCTGAGGCTTTTGTTCTATCCTGGAAAGGAATGGGATGCTTCATTCAATTGTCAGGAGAGGCAGAATTTAAGTATTTTCAGGATCGTATTCACAAGTGATGGAAAAAGAAATTGCCAGATTGACAAACAATTTGGCAACTGCAGCAGTTGCTCTACCAGTCTGTGGTAAAGCAGGGGCTTGATTTTTGAACAAAGATCTTTGTTTACAGGACAATTTACATCCCTGTCCTACTCTGTGACCATAAGCTGTGGGAAAAAAAACCATAGGAAATGCCTCCTGAACCCCGAATTACTACTGCGGAACACAGGGTGGCCTTCTCAACTGAGTTCCTCTGAGTTCAAGAAGCAATGTTCAATATCAACATAAGATAATATTCTGTTATTAAAGCTATAACATGGCTTCTGAGCAGTATGACTGCAAAGTATAATATCGATTATACACATAATTGTTTTAGCAGGAAAATATACATCACTCATCACAGTTAGCACAGTTAGCTTGTTACTTGATTTGAATCTAGAAGAGTCTTGGAGCACATTAGTTGCTCTTCCAAATTTAGATGAGAGCGTTGATGTGGTTAGCGCCCAGTACAATGATGCCCCTGGTAATCTCATGATCTAGTTGTGTCAGTCACATGATATGGATTGATGGTAGCTCCCCTTCTCATCAGCACAGACAGAGTACACAAGTACAACACTTGACTGAAACACATTTTTAGGAATTGCAAGACGTTCAAATAGTTTTAGCAATTTTCAATCAGATTGTGAACCATATGGTTTGAATTAATTGTGTTTATTTAGTCTGATTGGTATTAGACATACGAATTACTTCTCCCTTTGTTCAAACAGAAATATCTGTGTTGTCATTAAATTTTTCTAATTTTAATGTTTCCATAACTCTCATTCATTTTTCTTTTTTTTTTCTTTACAAGATAGTGCTTCTTTTCTTGTGAAGAAATCTCTACCATCCATAATTATTTCAAACTGAAATGATAGCTATTGTCCACCAGACATGTTTTTTTTGTGTGTTACTTAACACCTCTGTAACCAGGTATCAGGTTTTTGATCTCATGTGAAGTTTGATTTCATGTGAAGTTAATTCGTCAGGGCTAGACAGATAGGCAATGCCTAATTGTCTCTGTAGCTTCTAACCCAGTGAACCTTCTTTGCAGGAGCAGGTGAGAATGAACAAACATGTAATGGCTATATTTGCCTTAGAAGGAGATTAACTCTTATTTAACCCATGACCTTAGCCCAGCAGGGGAAAGTCAGAGAAAGATAGACAGTTGCCATCAGCTCCTTGCTGAGATCAAAGGCACTTCTTTAATTTCTGTCTGAACAAAGAGGGGAGTCCCCTCACTCATGTATTTCTAAACCATCACTGACAGCAATTATATTTGGACCAGATAACCATGAGAATAAATAGTCTGAGCAATCTCATCCACAATGTGTAGCTGCCCAGCTCTTTTAATGTTCCACCACAGCATTTGTGTTAAGTTGAAGTCTGGACTTTGACTAGGCCGAGCCAAAAACTTGATTCTTTTATTTTCCATCTGTTCTGTTAATGTAGATTAATTGGGGTGCTTCAGATCATTGTTCTGTTTCATGACCCAATTTCGACCAAGCTTTAGCTGATACTGTATACAGAGGAGTTCATGGTCCACTCAATTACTGCAAGGTCCCCGGGTCATGTGGCAGCAAAATAAGCCCAAACCATCACCCCTCGGTGACAGACATTAAGACCAAACAACTTCACTTCACATGTGACTTGAGGCTGAGCTCTGATTGGATCTATTCAAATCATCCTTCGGGCGCAGCTTTGTGCGCCCTGAACCCTCCTACTTTTGTTCTTAGCGAATCAATATTGTTTTTAAATATTTGGGCTCATGTGATTGGACCATTCTCAACGAGTCTTCCAGCACTTCTTACAGCAAGCGGGCCTGCTGACTGGATGTGATGTGAGTCATGTCTTTATTTTATACTAGTAGTAATGATGCTTAATCACCTGATAAATGCCTATTTACAGACTAGTATTAAAAGTTAAATTTTTATTTTGTTTGCGCCCCCCCCCAAAAAAAATTTTTTTTGCACCAGCCGCCACTGCCTGAGACCATGTGTGGGGTTGCTTCTCAGCCAAGGGAGTGAGCTCATTCACAATTTTGCCAAAGAACATGGCCATAAATAAACAATGGAACAGTACAAAAATGTAAGTTCCATGAGCAACTCCTCCCAACTATAAAGGAAGAGTTTGGTGACATACAATATCTTTTCCAGCATGATGGAGCACCCTGTCATAAGGCTAAAGTGATAACTAAGTGGCTCAGGGAACAAAACATCAAAACTTTGGACACACAAAAACCCACAAATTCTAAGTTAAGTTTTAAGTCAAGTTTTTATTTGTCACATATACGTTACAGCACAGTGAAATTCCTTCTTCGAATAGTCAGAGTCAGAGCGCAGGGTCAGCCATGATA
Organism: Clarias fuscus; assembly: GCA_030347435.1. Lineage (NCBI taxonomy): Eukaryota > Metazoa > Chordata > Actinopteri > Siluriformes > Clariidae > Clarias > Clarias fuscus. The sequence continues at coordinate 20,732,181 of CM059211.1, read as the reverse complement.
CAGTGCCCCTGGAAATTCTGACAAAATCCAAGCACTAGCTATGCAGGAATGGGCTGCCATCAGTCAGGATCTGGCCCAGAAGATGATTGACAGCATGTCATGGTGAACTACAGAGGTCAACTGCAAATATTGATTATTTGCTCAACTTAATGTAATTGTCAATAAATGGCTTTGGCACTTATAAAATGCTTGTAATTATACTTCAATGTACAATACAGTGGTGGTTTTAGGCATGGGCGAACTGGGCAGCCGCCCAGTGCGGCATTTTTTCACGACTCCAGGGTGGCGGCATTTGGGGGGGATGCGCCGGTGTACCACTAAACGTTTTTTTTATATATATATATATATATATATATATGACTTTGGCGTGGCGGCGCCCCTGTGCACGTTTGCTGAAAAGGTGCCGTGCACTGAAGCTGTGAGAAGTGGAAAGGGGAGCGGAGGGGAGGGGGAGCGGAGGAACCCTTACAAAAAATAACTGCAGTTTTCAAGTGTCAAAACTGCAGTTTTCTACATATGCAGTACATATGCAGGAAACGCAGTAATTTGGACACGAATTTACTGCATTTTTTCTTAATACTGCAGTAATACTGCAATAACTACTGCAGTAATACTGCAATAATTACTGCAGTAATACTGCAATAATACTGCAGTAATACAGCAATAATACTGCAGTAATACTGCAATAACTACTGCAATAGTACTGCAGTAATACTGCAATAACTACTGCAATAGTACTGCAGTAATACTGCAATAATCCTGCAATATAATGCAGTAATACTGCGATACTACAGTTAATATTAAACAGCTACTGCAGTTAAAATAGTAGTTGTACTGCAAATAAAATGTACGGGTATATGCAATTTGAATAAAGCTGAAAAATTACTTACGGTATTTCTATAATCTAAATGTGTGATGTAGTGTAATACAACTACATTACAACAAAATTATTGCAATTCATTTTATTATTTAATTTTTAAAAATCAATAAAGCAACACACTTAAAACATTAAAAATAACAAAAAACAGACCATGAAAGCACTTTAACACTTAGCAATATTACTGGTCAAGTATGTGAATACATTACAAGGCTTGAGGTGTGTATCTGGAAGCCTGGAGAGATTTGACGCGCCTTCATTCTTCAACTTTGTTTGAATAAACAGTTTCACCTTCCCTTCACTTTAAAGACATTCTTGAAAAGCAAACAGCAAGACAAATATTCATTACGAGGTGTGTAAAAAAACACATTTGAATAATTCAAATGAAATCATTCCATATATACTCAACATTACATGTTTTACTGAGAAACGATCTATTTCTGTCATTATGTCCTAAAGTACTGCTAAATAATGGCTCGAGTTCGCTGTTTTTGATAGCAACCCTGTTAATTAATTAAGATTTCAGAATGTAATGTGATTGTGATGACTCTGGCATTGGGCATTAGTTTAGAGATTAAGACTTATAATCACTCTGGTTGATTATATGTGGAATGACCAAATATTATTAAAATATTAACTCAATTTACTCACCTATAACAGCTGCTGTTTGTTGGGCTGGGAGGGTCCCCTTAGTGCCATGTGCGGAGTTTGAGGCTTTGTGGATTCTATTAACAAAAGACAAAAAATTAAGCAAATGCTTATCAAGAAGAAAACTCAGAGAAGTGTTTTGTTGTCCGAATGAGCACCATTGGACTCATAAAAAGAAAGTGGACCATTGGTAGACTATGTGAGATTTTAGATAATCCTGTAATATTTTATCAGGTAAAATCCAACCACACCTTTGTTCCACAGAGTGATGTCCACCTCTTGACGTCTTTCTGAAACATGAAGACAAACAAGTTTAAGACTGACTAAGCAAAAATATAAATGTGTTCTGAGAACCCCACATCTCACAAAAAAATCTTATTACGCACCCAGACAAATCTGAATGATTAAAAAAAAGGTCACAAACCTAAAATTAGTTTTTAGTAAAGGAAAATAAAGGGATGAGAAAAACTATCTGTGTTTCCTACCAGGAGTGAAGTCTGCCCAGGGTCTAATGCTGACCTCTTCCCCTTTCCCAGAGTCTGCTCTGAGGTGATAAGAGGAACACTGGAGAGGAACACAGTCCTCCTCTCGATCTTCTCTCTTGTGTAAGGGCTGATGGACGACTACAGAAACAAACACAGGTCGTTTACAGCCGAATAATTTTTACTCACATTGTGTAGTGTTACACATTAAAAAATCAACTTGCACTTGGTCTATAGTTAAACTGAGCTATACATTTACAACTGAATCCAATGCTAGCAGTGGGCTACCTCAGGTTAACCTAGCTAGCATGCTAACAGTATAGCGGTTAACATTATAAAACACGCACACATTTAGGACAATGCCATTAACACCACATAGCGATAGAATACAATAATTAGTTAAATAACTTTATATATATATATAGTAAAATAATAAAAGTCACTTAAGGTCCCACTCACCACTTAACTGAATGATGTGACAGGCCATCGCTCAGGTTCGGCTGTGTTCCTCCTCCACAAGACGACACGCCCCCTTTCTAGATTCTTCCAACTTTGAAATTGTCATCATGATTTAATTCTGATATGTCGCGAATGTGTACCGTTTTATCAATAATAAAGTCTAAAAGATAGTTATAGTACTCCATCCTGTCTGAGTTTCTCAATAACGACATACACAAACAGTTAGTGTCTCTTTCTCGGCGTTTATGAGCTGTCGTTTCGGTCAGCGCGCGTATCTCTATATGAACGAGAACCCTACCGCGCGTGCGCGCGCTACGGGACTGCATCGCGCGCTCTATAGTTCAAACTCTGAATGACCGATTGTGTTTTTTCAAAATTATGTGAAATGGCTAATAAAAATGGTAATAAAATGAATAAATGATCATGTGGAGGTGAATTGGTTTAGTCCTGACTTCTAGTTGTGAGTGACAGGAGGGGAATGGGTGGGGAATCAGTTGATTGTCGATTTCAAAATAAACAGCAATGGAGAGAAAAAGGCCAAGGCTGTCAGGTGCCCAATTTAGAAAAAAGAGAAAAGAAGAGGAGAAACGAGCAAAAGATAAAGGTCTGCAACAACGTTCTCTCTGTATGATTACTGTATCATGTCAATGAAGTTCTAATGATGATTAGTGTTATAACGTTAGGTTTGTTAGCCGTCTTGCTAGCCTAATCTTGCAGATGAGGAGCTGGCAGAGCAATGAAGGGCACTCTGATTTGGACAGTAGTGAGCTTGTGCAGGAAATCAAGAACTTCCCTCCCAACTTCTGGACTGCTCTCAGAATTGCACTTACTCTGCCAGTGACTGTGGCTCAGAGAGGAGCTTTTCAAAACTGAAGTTGATCAAGTCATATCTGAGATCAACCATGTCTCAAGAACGGATCACTGGCCTTGCTATCATCAGTATCGATCACTCATTAGGCGAGCACATCTTGTACGATGACATTATTGATGATTTTGCATCAAGGAAGGCCAGAAAGGTCAGGTTGTAGTTTGTTTGTTTTTGTTGTTGTTTCAAGTTCAGTGTTATAATTCTATTTTTCTGGAGTGTGGTGTGCTTTAGATCATTTATTTACACAATATTTAACTATATTTTATCAGTATTTTATTCTTAATATAAGTAATATGTAAAAGACAGTATATTTATTTATGTTCCAAGATTTTTTGTGATATTGTAAGTTGAGTGATTTGTGAAATAAAACATTGTTTCTGCAATATTATGATGTAGTATAATTTTTTTTTTATTGTGAGAGGGGAAGGGGGGGGGGGCAGGGGGGAGGGCAGAGGCGGTCTCGCCCAGGGAGTAAGTCGGTGTAGAAGGGTGTGTGGAGGTCCTAGGTCAGATGCATATCTGATACATGGTCATGCCACTTGAATGAAAATAGACAGATTGGAATTCATGTGACTTTTTGCCTCTGCACATGCACAGGGCACTGACAACATAAGCCAGCAGCAACAGTGCGGGATTTCATGGCAAGGAAAGCAACAGTTGCTAAAGCAGCTAAAGTGAGGTGTCTGGCTTTCTTCCTACATCTAGACCTCAAGAAATACAGCCAACTAACTGCTTGCCATCCTCCAAAGCTAAATTCCAAGCATATTTTTGCTAAAATTGCAACCACTTTTTGAAATGAATGAGTGGTCGCATAAATAAGACACGTTTTAACCTAGATGGCTCAACCAAATCACATTGACAAATCAATGTGGTCATACATGCAATTTTAGTGGACATGCATATCCCCATTAGAGACAGATACAAATCAGTTGTAACTTTGAATGTCAACTTTCATGAAATGCACATCCGATCTGACCAAAAAATTGGAATAAAGCAATGTGGCTTGAAATGAGAATGTACCCTTACAGGTTCATATCCAGACTCACACCCCACCTGCTGAGACTGACTTACATTAGAGCACAGCTGTCACATCCATACACCAATTGGTAAACAGTATAACAGGCCACCTGAGGACAATGACTGAAAGATCAGTGAAAAGTGTCCCATTCTTTCTTAATTATTTATAAGGAAATATACTGTATAGTTCACATATTTTAAAATAGAGGAGTTTACTGATACTTCGGTACCTATATGTACCCAGTGCATGGATCAATTGAAGTGTGCAGAAAATTGTAGCCAGTGTTCAAGGATTAATGCAAATTTAACTGAAAGATGAAACTGTCAGCCTTTAATATATAGGAAATGTTTATTCTATGAGTATCCTTAACTTGGCATTCATTATAATTTTTATGTTTTTACCATATAATTTTAGTTTTTAACCATATACAGTGGGTGTAGAAAAGAATGATCTGCTTTAAAATAATCACATTTTGTTTCTTTGAAGTCTGAAATGAAGATCCAAGTGAAAGATATAACATTGACATTTGAGAGAAAAAGAAAAAAAACAGAAACTCTGTTTTAGAAAAGTATCACCCTGCTCTAAAAATTACTTGTAAACTCAATCAGGTGAAGCTAAACACCTTCTCAATGGCACACAAAGCTTTGCACATCTAAACTTTGCAATATTTGCCCATTCTTCTTTGCACATTTGCTCAAGTTGAGTTAAGTTTGATGGTGACCATTTGTGGACTGCAGTCTTCAATTAATTCCACAGATTTCCAATGGGGTATAAGTCTGGGCTCTGCCGAGATCATGCAAGGACATTCACCTTTTTCTCCCTCAACCACTGAGTGGTTAGTTTTGCTGTATGCTTTGGGTGCCGTGTTGAAAGGTAAACCCTCTTAGCATTGACAACTTTCTGGCAGAGGGCAGGAGATTTTCCTCAAGAATTTAACACATTTTGCCCCATCTATTTTCCTTCTATCATGAAAAGTGCTCCAGGCCCCCCATAACAGGATATTACCACCTTGGAACCTATGGCACGGCATGGCAATAGTTTGCTTTCTACCTAGAAGATAGGTCACATGGAGGGGCTCTTCATCTTGGTAAGGTCATATCCTCATAAGGCTTTTCATACCATTGTTATGCAGATAACATGCAACTTATTCTCTCCTTTCCTCCCTCAGACACTCAGGTTTCCACCCCGATCTCAGCATGTCTGGCAGACATTTTATGCTGGATGACAGCTTATCAGCTGAAGCTCAATCTGAGTAAAACCTGCTGTTCATACCTGGTGATTTATTCCCCAGTCAAGACCTTGTAATTTTCTTGGACAACAATCAGATCACTCCTTCAGCCACTGCTTACAATCCCCACATGTTGTTGACCTCACTCGCTCTTGCCGATTCTTGTTGATTTCTTCTGTATCAGAAGAATTTGCCCATTTGTGACTTCTTCACAGTCTACTTAGGTGCTTGTTCAGTCCCTTGTTATTTTAAGACTGGACTACTGCAACTTGCCCCTGGCAGGGCTGCTTATATCCACCAGTTGTCCTCTGCAGCATATCCAGAATGCAGCTGCACGTCTCGTTTTCAACCTTCCCAAGTTCTCCGACATCACCCCACTTCTCCGCTCCCTGCACTGGCTTCCTGTAGCTGCCCGCATCAAATCCAAAACTCTGATACTTGCCTACAAAGCTAAAAACAATCCAGCACCCACATACCTCTCAGCACTAATCACACCACGCACCGCAACACATTCCCTCCAATCCTCCAGAACTGCTTGGCTGATCCCACCATCTCTCAGAGATTAAGGAAGACGTGCATCTAGACGCTTTTCTGTTCTGGCACCTAGGTAGTGGAATGAACTTCCTCTAAATGCCCATACAGCTGAGTCTCTGGCAGTCTTTAAATGACAACTTAAGACATATCTGTCTCTTCAATACTTGAGTTAAAAAAACACTAAATCCTTCCCAACAGTGTTTGACTAGTACTTAGTTAGTAGCCTAACATTAGTTAGTAAAGATCTAGTATCCAATGATGGAAACTTAAACACTTTAATAAGTTTCTTTGGATAAGAGCACCTGCCAAATGGCTAAATGTAAACACATATTGTTTGATGTTGTGGCCAAATAATTCAATTTTCATTTACTACCTCCTTTCTTGAGAAGTGGCTTTTTTCATGCAACCCTCCCATACAAGCCACATTTGGGGAGAATTTGTGATATCGTTGTCACATGCATACAATACAAATACAGTCACATGCACAGTTGCAAATTCTTGCGACTACTTCAGAGTTGCTTTAGGCCTCTCTGACCAGATTTTTTTTCTATTCATCTCCTAACGTGTACCTGAGCGCAACTTTATCCCAGAGATTTTTTTGACAGTGCCTTGCCACCCATAGTTGATTGTTTGCTTTATTTGCACTACCACAGACTGAAATACTTCAGTTCTTCCCGTGCTTGGTGGGTTTCCTCCAGGTACTCCGGTTTCCTCCCACAGTCCAAAGACATGCAGATTAGGCTAATTTGCATTACCAAATTACCCGTAGTGTGTGAGTGTGTGTATGTGTGTGTGCCCTGTGATGGGTTGGCAACCTGTCCAGGGTGTACCCCGCCTCATGCCCTAAGCCTCCAGGTCCCCCCGACCCTGAATACAGGATAAAGTGGTATAGATGATGAGTGAGTAAGTGTAAGAAGGGGATGATGCTTTTCCAAAAAAGTTATGTTCGTGTTATATCTTTTACTTGAATGTTAAAACGAAATACAACTCGATAAAACAAAAACCGTGTCTGTCTTCACTTCAGGCTGCAAAGCAACAAAATGTGATTGTTTTAAAGCGGGTGATTCTTTTCAATACCCACTGTAGATTTAAGCTTATGAAAACATGAACTCTAATGGAAACAGAAGTTTTCCTTGTCTAAATAATTCTCCTAGCTCCAATTAGCACACTGGCTACAACTCTTTAAGGACATTTCTGGAAGGGGTGATTATGGAAACAGACCTGAATTGCAGATTACATATTGTAGCATTTAGTAGCCATGCCATTAGTCGAGCTATAAAAAAATTTTCAGTGTGCACAGCGATTCATATTCCAGAAAAAACAAAATGTATTTACCAGACACCAACTGTAATTAGAACATTATGGGTAACATGTAGAATATTTATATTTATACACACAGACACACACCATAAGGTACAGAATGTGTGAAACTGCATTCCGTGGCTTCTTAAACTGAGGTAAATTATTTAACGCCATGATCCAGTCGAAACAAATGAGAATGTAGGTTAATCCAGAGCAGACCCCTTCTTTAGCTTGCCAGGGCCCATCTCCTCGACCCCCTGGGTCGTTTATTTGTTCTGTTTGGTCTGGCAGCATCCCCAGACAAAGCATATTATGTTGTTCTTTTAGTAAACAATGGAGAGATTGTTGGAGGGCTTGAACATGCCCAGCTGTGCATTAGGTAGCAGAGAAAACACAGGCACAAGCCAGTCAGCATGGAGTCACCTGAGGAGAGCAGGTAGGTCTACAATGAACAGAGACAATCAGGCAGGCAAAGAAAACCTTTGTGAACTTTTACTACTGGCTCACTTTCAGAGAGAACTATAAGATCTGTGGGTGGTGGCACTATCTATATCTGTTTAATCCAAATACCTGCTTTGGGTTTAAACTTAAATCAGGCATGACTTAATTTTTACAGGCATCCTAAAAATATTTCTCGGGATACAATGAAAAGAAATCATAGAAATGCCAGAACTGTCAGCATCTGTCTCAGAATTCTGGCTCTGACAGTTTCTCAAATGCAATGCTGTATCATATGAGTGATAATTTGTCCTAATTAGAGGTGCATATAAATTATTTGTATTTTCCCCCAGTTGTGCAGTTTACAGTATATATAACTGCTCACTTATATCTATATGAAAGTAAAACCATCTCCCACACCGCATACAGTATTTGTCGTGTCCCTTGCGATCCAAGTCCTCATTTCCTCTTGTATCTGGAGGTGTATCTGTTTGGAACACATTATCTTTTTAAAGGTACAGTAAATAATGCATTTGTATTAAGTTACATCCCTAGAGGACACAGGACTATACTTAGGTTCATGATCAAGGTCAGCAAAAAACATCCGTGCATGTCACATTTTAATGGCTCTTTTCATGATATGCTTTCTCATTGGCATATGCCTAATAACATCAGATCACTTTTCATTGAAAAAAACATCTGAACTTACCAAAAAACAAAAAAAATATTTTATTGTATTATAAAGAAAAAAAATCCTTGCATAATGACACATGAGGCTAAGAATGCATGTCTCTTTATTTGTGTGTCAGGCAGTGGGAAAGTCAGAAACGCAAATGTCAGGCTGTCAGGACACCAGCAGGGATCAAAGGGTGTAGTCTCAAAAGAAGGGGTTGGGGAGCTGAGCATGGTTCTCGGGGAGCAGAAGTCAGCTAAAGCATCCCTCTTTTTCTGATGGATGAGTGCCTGCATCCTGGCTCCCACACGAGACAGCCAACATTGCAGACAAAAAAATAAAAAATACCGCCATGACGACAGAACAGCATTCTGGGGTGACTGGGTTGGGAAGGGGTGGGTCGGTGGTTAATACCCACTTACGATAACCAGGGACTTCAAAGCCGTCTCTTCCAGTTCACTCATAAAATGTGGCTTTCTGCTGGCCCAAAGGTCTTCAGTTCAGAAGATTTCTACTGTGCAGTGGCAAGCACAGCCCTTGAGTGGGTCATTATTATTATGGATTCTTACACAGCAAGGGAAATTTCTCACCTGTTTGCACAAATACATTACTCATCTACTTCTGATAGACTTGGACATTGCTATACAGAGAAGAATGGAGTGCATTGTGTAGGGGAGCAAAGAGCTACAGGACTGACACCCTTCCTGGGTGCTCTGTTTGGATAATGGGCCATTCGGAAACTGTGTGCCAAATAAGAGGCTCTTTGAAGTGTCTGAAGAATTGTTTAATGCTGCTGAGAATGCGATCTTGATGCTTTTTTCTCTGACAGGGAGTGTGCATTACGCATGATTGTGTGAGCAACATGTTAGGCAACCAAGAAAGTTGAACAGTTATTGTATTGTGACAGTTCTTAATAACATATTCAATATTCTATTGACATTATTTTGTTTGTCCGGCATCATTGATTATTGGGACAGAAATTATGCGCTGTGCTATTTTTACATGATCGTATCATAAACAAAAGGAAAAGGCTAAAATATGTGTTTGGCAAGAGCGTCATAGTCCTGTGTTGTCACAGAAAGCGGGCTTGGCTCCACAGCTCTTCATTTCACATCAGGCCAAGAGCCCAGTTTCAGTTTAGCTGTTGTATTTGAGCACAAATCCCCAAACCAACCCCCCCCCTTTCCAAGCTGTCACCACAAACACACTTACACACATACACACATGCCTGTGGCCAGCAGAGGTCTGTGGTCAGGCCAGTAACGAGCAGTTCAGCGTAAACACAGTTTCCAGACTGTCCCAAACCCCAAACGCCTCTGGCTCTGCCTTCATGCTGCTGTTACTGCTACATCATTTACAATACTCTGTCTGTCACTTTATGTATGTGTATGTGTGCCTGCGTTTGTGCGACGTAGAGTACCACACATCGGCCTCTATTTTAAATGGAAAACATAATATGATAATTCTTGACAAGAATGTTTGATTTGACAGCTGAACTCCTTCAAGCATGCAACTTAAAATATAGCATATTAATATATTGTGATGTTAACCTTGAATCAAAGGACTTACTGTTTTCTGTGACAACCTGACAAGTCTTTCAGGAGATCTGGAGAGTGTCTTGACTTATTTGAGCTCATCACTTCTGCCAAGTGTTTACTTAGCTGGATCTCTGAGGAGACACTCCCTCACTATTCACTCAATATGGAAGCATCAGACACAGCTGCTTGCTGTGTTATCCTCTCAGCTTCAAGCAGCCCAATGTACACATCTGTCCAAGTTAATTAGGGTCCGCTGGTTGCACCTGTGCAGTGGCCAAGAATGAGAAGCATAGTGACAGTGTTGAGCTAAAAACAGCATAGTCTGTGCACTGTATTATGTTGCTGTGCCATAATGTGCTTTTCGATGCCAAAATATATCCAGAATTCGAAATAGGCTCTTCGTTACATGTTCGCACACACAGCTGGCCCATTCTAGTGAAATGAGAGTGATGCTTTGCATTGGTTTTATTTGGACCCATCTATGAGTACTTTGCTGGTTTGGCTGTGATTTAAGGTGTGTAGTTCTCCCTCTTTAGGGAGATGTGCTCAAAAGCATGGGCCCTCTTACAACCACTGAAAGCCTGATCATAATTTGTGTGTGTGTGTGTGTGTGTGTGTGTGTGTGTGTGTGTGTGTGTGTGTGTGTGTGTGTGTGTGTGTGTGTGTGTGTGTGTGTGTGTGTGTGCGTGTGTGTGCACGTGTGTGCACGTGCGTGCGTGCGTGTGTGCGCGTGCGTGTGTGTGTGCGAGTGTGTGTCATTTAGACACGTCTCCCCCTCTTGTCTCTGCACACGCAGTTAAAATAGTCCATTTTAGTGAGGCCTCGAATCTGTGACGCCCGACATCATTAAACAGAGATCTGCATGTCTGTAATTTTAAGCCACAGTCTGTCACCAGAGAGAAAGAAAAAGAGAGAGAGGTCCTACAGTACGAGTGTAAGTCTATGGAAAACTTCACGGTGACTGTTTTCAAACTCTTTTGTATCTTGCCCAGCAAAACATCTTGGCTTGGCATTTTATGGAGATGCAGTAGTGCAATACTGTAATGTTGCGCTTTTCAAATTCCTCTCATTGATTTTGCAAAGTTCGGCCTTGTCTCATTCTTTCAGTGCCTTCTTTGGCAAGAAGTATTTAGCAATAGACTGTGACTTGAACATTAAATTGAGTGATTACACATAAGATAATGTGGTTGCCTATTACACTGGTTGTTTACTACAACTTCAATCCCAGTTCCAAAAAAGAACAACAGCAAAACAAATGCAGATATTTTATTCCATGTTAGACCTACATTAAATTACACAGTAAGGGTGAAAAAAAAAAAACACTGTAATTCTCTTAACCTTATTTCCATTGCATATAGTAATTGCTGGCACAACCTTAGCATAAACCTTTCAAACAACACCCTAGTACACACTCTTTGCTGAACATGCTAGCTGTGTGTCAGCAGTGGGGTATGATAATGTAATTAGAGGATAAGATATCACTATGATTAACCTGCAATCCAGGCCTCGCTACAAGACTAATTAGAAGTTAGCCAAGGCACACCAAAGGAAGGGAAGAGAAGGTCCTTACAGCTGAACCCCTGCTACTTCCTCTGGACTCTTTTTATTTTCTAGCCTCCTGTTGGCTTTGTAGTTTCCTGCTGTTTTCCCGTGTTTCAGCTTTCATGTGGTTGGTGCTTTTTTCCCCATCAAACTAGGATATGCTGCCCAAGGGATTACATGTCACCATCAGAACACTCTCAGCAACCTGTTTATCTGACATGATGACTTCCTCCATGGGGCCAAAGGCAAGTTGTTCCCAGGGGAAATGTTGTGTAAGACCTTGCAACCTGATCACCTATTTAATATAGTTTCTTCTATTTCAGTGGAATATTTAAGAAGTCTTCATTGTGCTGGTAAAACGCATGGGCTTGGTTTAGGTAAAGATTTTCTCTGTAGAAACTCTGTTGCTTGAGGGATTCTTGCCACTGCATAACTTATTTAATCAAGGTTTGATAAAAGACAACAGGTTCAGGTGTGAATCTCTATTGTGCACAGATTTATAAACCAACAACTGAGATTCATTTGAAATTAGATTCATGTTGGACATTCCAGTTGGGATGATACACTGCCTGTGAAAGCTGGGCCTTACAAATTGTTCTATTAAAACTGAAACTGAAATTATGCATATACAGGGATGGTTAATACTTGAGGAATTGTTCCTTGTTACTGTGCTTAAGTAATATACAGTAAATAAGTAAATATCAATATATGTTGAATTATTTGTACTTTACTTGAGCATTATACTTAAGTGACCTTACTTTTAACTCAACTTACATTTTCAAGAAAAGAAAGTGTACCTTTTGCACCTAATGTTTTTATTTAGACTTTCAAAGTACTGGTTATAAATCATGAAGGTCTCGTCTTCTCTTCTCCAGCCAATGACCATACTTTGAGCTGCACCAATCAAATGAGCTAAACTAAGGTTCCAATCATATTCATCAGTATAAAAACCACACTAGCAAAAATCATGACTTTTTGACTTTCTCATGGACAATGTATTTAATGTTAAAGATAAAGATATGCAGCTGAAGATGTATAATCAACACTACTGAAACAAGACTTGAACAACAGCATCCTGACCCAAAAAAGGTTTAAATATGTTGAATATGAATTTGTATAAAATGTGCATTTCGTTTTTAGTTAGTTAGTCTTTTTTTTCTCACCATCTGAATTGAAAATAGCAGACTGTTTTTTCTGTGGAGTGCTGCTAATTTGCTAGCTATTTTTGACTGTCTTTGTTAAAGCCAGGTTACATTTGCACAAATTCCAGTGGCTTACATAAACTTGCTAAGTAGCAAGTCTGGAGTAGTAAAAGGATTTCTACAAAAATGGTTCTATAAAGGAATCATCCATGGTACAATAATAAAACTGCTTTCCTAATTTATTGAACAAAATATGTTTTTACATCAATAGAACAAGCATACACTAATGATAATGACCTCTTAAAAGCCTTTAAGTCAGATGTGGGTTTAGTCTGTTCTGCCATATTAAACACACAATTTTGTCTACCTGGTCTTTAAAATTAATTCTGTTCAACTACAATAGCCCCAATCAAGAGAGATTTCTTCAGAAGAGAAATGGTTGAGGATTATAATAATGGAAAGGGTTAGAAAAGGTTTCCTAGAAACATCTAAGAAATAACCAGGATTTTCTACATTTAGAATAAAAAAGCACTTCTGTAACAATGTTTAATGCAAGACCATACCACAGAATGTACAAACAAATGACAGAGAAACACAGAGTTCCAGCTGAGAATCTTGAACTTCAAAATATCTGTGTATGGGTCTACAAGTGGGATGTTTATATGAGTGGTTATCATGGTGGAAACCACTCAATATAAATTTTGACAGATATCCCACAATACTACTGGAGACAGTGTTGCACTTCTGTTAAATATAGTAGGAGTTTAGTATTATTTTTGGAGAAAACAACGACCAATAGAATACCAACATCAAAACCTCATTGCATTTCCCAAGCATGGTGGGAGTACAATGGTATGGCGCTCCTTTCCTGTCTTAAAGCTTGGGCAGCTTGCACTTGGACAAAGATCTTTATCTGTGTATCTGCATATAACATGAATATTTACAATCAAGTTTTATAAATGGCCAAATCAATGTCCTATGCAAAATTCTACTGAAAATTTACAACTTTACAAAAGCATACTATTTTCCATTTGTAGTGTAATTCTATTTTTCTGTGTATTTTTTTCTATTTTAGGTCATGGACAGTGATATAAGCTTTCCATTGCATGTCCTACTGTGTATGATTGTGTATGTATCAAATAAAAATTTAAATGCTTTGTAATAAGCGAAAGAAGGACATTCAAGAAAGGCATTCAAAAATACAAATAGGGCTTAACTGAAGTCTGTACATGGGAAAGGCCTATGCATGAGTGATTAGTGGCTAAAAATAATTTTGCTTAATTAAGATTACACTTATTCCTAAATATGAGTACTTTTGTGCATTTATTATACTGTGCAGATAAATATTAAAACTACTTAGAAGAAAAAGTCTTTTTAAAAAGTCTTGTAAAAATCTACGTAATTCCAATGCAGTTAAACGGTAAAAACTATATGTTTCTGTTTCTCATATGATATCTGGACACAGTGCAAGTCATCTTGTTTCAAGTCATATAGCAATGTATAAGAAAACATTTATTTTATTTAACCATTAACCCCTTAAAGTCTCAGCATATTATTCAGTATAGTTTAGTATTATTTTGCATTATTCATCTTTAGTCATTGCTAAACATTACCATCAAAAAGTATGTAGTTACAAAAGTGAGCAATCTAAGTCTGGAGACATTGATAAGTGTTCAAATGGGTTAACTTGCTTTTTCGTCATGACAGCATGGTAAATAAAATCTAGCATAGGCTCTTGCTGGCTTTGAGAACAGCCAAAGAATCAGTCTCTTAGGAAGAACTTGTGAGAATGGATAGACAATCTCTGGTCAATCTGTAATAGTTTAATAAAAGCAATATCTTAACAATTAATTTTAGAATAAAAAATAAGGCATTTATATCACGCTGTAAATAACAATATAAATCATATCATTTGCATATTTACATTATTAGCATAGTGTCATGCAGCACCTGGTCTCACAATACTACTTTTACAGAATTGATAAGCTCTGTTAAGTGCCACATACAATACAGTAATTTACTGCAAGACATATTTACAGTTCCCTTACAAAGGGAAACATCACTCTGCCTTCTTAAAGACCCTGATAAATAACAAACAGAAAAAAATAACTCTCTTTAGGGGCAGAGTCTGGCATTCAGTCCTCCACACTGTGTACTTTTTCTGCATCCATCTGCAAAATATGATCAATCCTCTTTTATTGGATCATCCTTCCAGGAAGTCAGTTTTCCTGTATCCCTTCTGCGAGTGTCCATGCATGCACATGAGATATTGAAAGAATGTGAATGTGTATGAATATGCATATTTGTGAGAGTAGACACAATAAGTCCTGCTGGATTAGTGTGGCTGGCATGTGTGGAGGTTTCTGGGAGTTTTGTTGTTGTTGTTTTTGCGTGGCTGTTGCTTTTGCTGCTGCTGTTGCTCCTGCTGTATATTCTGTTGGAGATTTTCTGAACCTCTGTCTTTCTGGGCTCGGCACACCAAGCCCTGACCGCAGTCACAGCGTTGGAAGATTTCTAGGCTGTGGGTGTCTTTACGGTGGTGACGCGTGCACACCTGGCCCTCAGTCAGCACTGGCTTACAGATCCGTGACCAGAAGTGGCGGGCACAGCACAGACCCTTGGAGCAATCTGAGGACCTCAGACACGTCTCCCCTTCACCACCTACGAGCCACAAGACAACGATTGCCATTGGTAATGCGATTATGATACATGGAAAACTTATATTTTTCAATAGTTTGTCAATGCGCATCTTACCTTTGAGTGGTTCAGGTGGTTTTGTAGAGATCGCAGTTATCTTCTTAGTCTGCTGTGGCACCACTGTTCTGTTTTGGTTACCTAACGCACTTGTAGGACTGCCCTGAACCTCGGTGGTCTGCTTGGTGCTAACAGTAGTGTTGACAGCCTGAGTGGCGTTCACTTCACCTGCTTGGCAAACACCTGCAAGAGAGCGCACCAACAGTAAATATAGCGATTTTAATAAGCTTATACTATGCACTGGCTTGTGTTTAGTTCGTTGTTCGTCATCCTCACCGTTAATGCAGCGGTTTCCGGCGCAGCACATCGCGTCTCGAGCGCATCTCTTCCTGCGTTTGCGGCACGGCTGACAAATCCCGCGAGAACAGAACTCAGAAACACCGCACTGAGACGCGCCGGGGCAGGGAAGAGACTGCAAAGGAAATAAAACAAGTGAGAAGAATGTTTATTCCGACGGTATATATAAAAAATATAGATAGATAGATAGATAGATAGATAGATAGATAGATAGATAGATAGATAGATTATGACAGTTAAAAAGAAAAAAAAATAGTTTGAGAGAGAAATGGTGACGTACCGCTGCGCGCGCTCCAGGTCCCGGCTCAGTCTTTGGCACGTGCGGGCTCGCGCTCACCGGCTCGGCAGGACTTCCCGCTGCTCCAGGCTGCAGGTTCTTGATGGAGTTCCGAGAAGCCGCTCGTGCGTCAGCGATACACAAAGCGAAATACACGACTGAGGACAACCAAAGCAGCCTCATGGCCATATCCAGAATGGGTTGAATCCGCCGGTGTGTTCAAAGTAGCCGCGGGAAAAATACAGGCGTGTGAGTGGATGAGCAGTGTGTCCGGGAGGAGGATGCGTCCGAGCGTGTGTGTGCAAGAGGGACAGAGCGGCATGAGCTTTATACACGTGCACTTTGTGGACACCCGCCCCTCCTCACTCTGCAACTGCATGTGTCGGGGTAATGAGGGCAGAGAATTGACAATTCAAAAGATAGGATCTCTCTCTCTCTCTCTCTCGCACGCTTTGTTCTCTGTCGCAATAACGTGCACCTCCCAAACAAACTCGCAGACTAGGATGCTTCTTTTAAAGCGGGGTTTAAAGGCTGTCATTAAACTCCACTTTGTCTGCCCCTAAGCAGCTACATGGTATTAACTTGAGGTTGTATGTGTTTTGATGTTGTTCTGGACAGCAAGGAAAAACAAAACAAACAAAACAAAAAATCACGGTACTTTTGCTGATTGCTGACAATTTGTTTCAGCACCAGAAGCGCAAACAAACATGCTGCGCATATTAGAGACTTCTTAAGTGGCTGTAGTGGCATCAAAAATCACCCTCAGTTCAAACTTTAGGTCACTACACAGATACAGAACACTAGATGGCATTTCTTAATGTATTTTGTGCCCAAATGTTTAGAGGAAAATTAATCCTGAGTGCAGAAGATCAGCCACCATTTGGTCAGCTGTGGTCCAGATACGTTAACAACACTGCGGCTTTCCAACAGACAAGCTTATCTGTGACACAATTCTGAGTTGGATATTCAGTGATGCTTGATGGCCTGGGCGACATGTCAAGTCTGTCGAGTACAAAGAACAGTAGATGATGAGGCATCCTGTGCGCTGTCCACCAGCAATGCCTTTACCTCTGAGCACAAGGAGTGCTCATCAGTGTAGGCTGCAGGAACGTCAATGTTCACAGTAGTTCTTTATTTCGTTTTGTAGAGGTCTTACTTGCATTGGACACCTTTTATCTATCTATCTATCTATCTATCTATCTATCTATCTATCTATCTATCTATCTATCTATCTATCTATCTATCTATCATTTCACATCTGAGTTTCTAAAATCCATATTTGCCCTTGCTCATTTCTAACCTAAATAATCTTATAATAATAATAATAATAATAATAATAATAATAATGCGTGTATTCTGCAATGACAACTTCAAAAACATATAAAGATGAGAATCACACATGCTTCTTTTCAAGCTGTGAATTAGTGTGTATCATGCTTATGGCCTGATGAGAAATTTTGCTGCACTCTTCACTTGGGCAGTGTGCAGGTAATGCAGATATAAAAATTTGATAGTTTAATCACAATTGACTACAAAAAGTAATGTATTCTGCAGGCTGATGTTTTTTCTACTTTTCACAAATTAGCTTGAACATGCCAGCTCATTAACAAGCCTCTCAGCAAAAACATGATAATAATAATAATAATAATAATAATAATAATAATAATAATAATAATAATAACTACTTATGCAGAAATGTAAAATTCAAAAAGCAGGCTAATGAAAGTACTGTTTTTTTTATAGTCTGGCTCCCTCTGTTGGCCTTAAAAGAAAAGACAGAGAAAGATGGAGAGACTGGACTTACATAACATTTAAAAGTAATTTATATTTATTTCAGCTTTATAAAGTTAATAACAGGCACTCTGCAGGTGGCTTTGCACTACAAGGACCTCAGAATACAGTCATGTAAAATAAATATCTTGGCAAAAAAAATTATCACTGAGGACAAAATAAAAAGGCAGATTTTGCAGGCAGATGAAACAGTTAACACAGTTAAGGCTAGGTCTTATATTACATAAACAAATATGAAATATTTTGTAATCTAAGGCATTATATATTAAAGAATTTTAGGAACATTGCTATTGCCTGTTAGGGCTGAACAGCCATTCAATTCACGTGATAAACATGTACAGTATTCCAACAAATCTGTGTAGGCAATTCAAAAATGTTTTTGATCCTCATACAGGGCAAGATCATTTTCAAGTAGGTAGAATTCACACTGTTGGCATTCAACAGCTGGAACATGTTCTTGCCAAAAACTGGCAGTCAAAGCAACCAAAGCAACCAAAAAAAGTGGTTGTTTATAAATAATGCCCCAGGTTTATATTGTGTCCATTGTGGGCTATGTAGTAAGCATTAGACAAAAGCATTAGCATTGTACTGCAAATCATGATTGCCATCTCCTCTTGGTTTATTTTGCAATGACTATGTTAGCTCAGTAAGCAGTGAAAGGAGGACTCAGTTGAGGAGGGCACCTCAATGCAGTTTAGTACAACATATGCTATAATATTCAGCATTTGGGTTCTGTAATACAGTACAAATTCACAAACAGGATGAAACAGTCAGATAATGCAGTGTTATCAGTTTTCAGCTACGGTGCCAGTCAAGCCACATAAAAATACAGAGGCAACACCAAGCCTCAAGGACACATAGTTCTGTGTCTCTGTCCAATTTCACAGTGTCTAGCTGTGTGCAGATTTAGACTTAGAAAAAGGAAAGTGAGTTTTTACTCTAGATTGTCTAAAACAGTCTAAATTGTAACATGATTGCAGGAGCAGAGGAAATGGATATGTTGTAATGGTGAACACTGAGGTTTTTGTGCAGCACACAGATGATCAGTAGAGAGGATTAGGAGGCCATTGACTTAAGGCACTGTGAATTTTCATTGTCAGTTCTTTTTAATGTAATCTGTGAAATGTCATATTTGTGAAACACCTAAATTTATCTATAGTCATGAGATCGTGTCATGAGGTTTATCCAAATATGAAACCATTAAAATCTCAGTTCCTCAAGATTCACTTCATAGACGGTTAAAAACCTGCCTCATCACAGTGGTTACTGGTTATAAACAACAAAACTTCTCATTCCAGCCGTTTATAGCTAGGTTCACATTACAAGCCTTATTGCTCCATTATAATTCCATTTTTTTCTTTCCTTAGGATTGATAATCTGTGATGATAGATCACAATTATAAGACATTTGACACCTCATGCAGCCTACACATGAACCAAATCTTTTTGTTGTTGTTGTTGTTTTTTGAGGCAACCCATCTTTTCTCAGGCAATAAAATCAGCACAAACATAATTTGCTCAAGTGGTCATCAAGCTGCATGTTGGCTGTTCATGATAAATGTGAGAAATCAGAAAAAGGCATGCTGCTCATAGCCTTTAATCTTTTTCTGGTTATTACTGGCACTTCTATGTGGAAGGGTGTGTGGGTGTAGGAGCAGAGCCAGACATCAAATGTGCATGCACAGTGAAATATAAAGTTGAAAAAATAAGTAAATAAAAGAATCAAAATCCTGTAATTTTTTGTCTGACTGATTTAGGATAAAATTGATCTAAAAATAAAAATTTCAGTGTTCACAAGAAACAAGATCTGTGCCACGATTTGGTTAAAAAAGGGCCAGCTTCAACCTTGTAATATGAACGTAGCCTAAAAGGGCTTTATAAATAAAGTGGATAATCGTAAATTCAATAGGCTTCTTGGGCATATTATATTAACAGAGTCATGAATTTGTGGCACTGGGAGCTGTGATAAACCAGACAAGCTCTGAGCTGGTCACAACACAAGCCATAATAGCCACTCTCAGTTATACCCAACAATAATTTAATTATTACATTTAATTATTCATTTCTGGGTTGGGTACTTCTGAGACATATTTGGGGCATTATTAGAAGTGACTCACAAATTTGTGCTTTTTAATGGTCACCAATAAAGCATAACATTTTGGGTCAATTTTTACTGTATGTACATGCTCTGTTATAGCCTGATTGGCTATCCTGGCTTTGATGTGTAGTGTTTGACTATGATTTTGTGTAGCACACTTTACCGAGTAGTCTGCACAAGAGTTAGAAAAGACTTTGCAGCTAATCATGGAGAAAAATCTATCAAGTGAGGTCACAACGTGCTACAACATATCCACAATAGCCTGTGTTAAGAATGGCTTGTGGCAGGCACACAGGCACACGCACGCACGCACACGCACACACACACACACACACACACACACACAGTCAATGAATATATTTTTATAAGGACTAGTGTATAAGCAGTTCAGAGTATCTTGAGTCCACAGGGACTTTAATTCCTCTCCTGCAACAGTCAAGACTAAACCAAAAAGAAGTGTTTTGATTTTCTTTCCTTCAATCAGTCTCCTCTCTCTCTCTCTGTCTGTCTTTGAGCAGTTTTAAATGTAGCTTGTCCCAAAAGAAGCCGCTCTGCTCCAGGTAACAGAGGAACAGGTCTTTAGCTTGGTTTGTATGCGCTTGTAGTGTGCAGATTTAGAAATCTGTATCCCAGCCCGAGTTGTCATCAGGTGGAGGGTCCTCATTGTCCTCTGGAAAGCTGTCAAAGTTGCTTGTGTCTGTGGCTGATGTGACCTGCAAGTACATCGTAAAACTGGACATAAAAGCCTCTCCTTCCAAAATACACACGTACTACATATGTATAATTCAGAATGGGCATTTAATACTATTCAGCATCTTACTTTTAGTAGTGCATGCTTTCTATAGAAATTTCACTTTAGTTTTACCATTGTAGTATCATTTGCATTCCTGTGCTCATTTCTAGCTGCATATTTAAAGTCCTTTAATCCACATACTGTAAGTGCATACTGTTGTAAGAAAAAGTCTCCATCTCAGAGTGTCTTACAGAGACGTATTATTATGTGAAGTTTATTTACTGTTCAGCCAAAGTCCGGTGAGCTTTATTACCACCTGCTGGTTTTCCCTCTTCTAGCAGTTCTGTGGCTAACCACCCAGTCTGTTATTGTGCTGCAAGTAAGTGTGCCAATAAATGAGCAAGTGTGTCATTTTAACAATAAGTCTCTTCTTGGTCAGGCATCTTTCCTGCCAAGTCTAAAATCTAGTTAAAGTTGATGCTAAAGAGATGTCAGTATAAAAAGCAGGTTCAGCAGCCTAGCTGGTCAGACATTAAACACTTTAGTCCAACTTTATATTAAGTCGTTTAATAACTGTAGTTACACATATACTACACACACCAACTCTTACTGTTGTCTGAACTGTTATAGAAGGTTTGCAGTAATTCATCTTATATATATATAGTAGCTCAAGTCATAGCTTATGTAAGAGCTGAAGTGTATCTTTAAATTTTACTCTTTATATTGTATATTCTTACAAAACGTTTATACAAGTAAACTTTTATAGAAGTTTATATATTTGTTAATTCATCATCAATTACATGAACTCCCTCTTACTTATAGTGTCTATTTGTGTCAACAGTTTGCAATTCAAAATAAGCAGACAGCTTCTACTACACACGTGGACAAAATTGTTGGTACCCTTCGGTCAATGAAAGAAAAACTCACAATGGTCACATAAATAACTTTAATCTGACAAAAGTAATAATTAAAAAAAATATATATGAATGTTAACCAATGAAAGTCAGACATTGCTTTTCAACCATGCTTCAAAAGAATTATTTAAAAAAAATAAACTCATGGAACAGGCCTGGACAAAAATGATGGTACCCCTAGAAAATACTGAAAATAATGTGACCAAAGGGACATGTTAATTCAAGGTGTGTCCACTAATTAGCATCACAGGTGTCTACAATCTTGTAATCAGTCAGTGGGCCTATATATAGGGCTCCAGGTAGTCACTGTGTTGTTTGGTGACATGGTATGTACCACACTCAACATGGACCAGAGGAAGCGAAGGAAAGAGTTGTCTCAGGAGATTCGAAAGAAAATTATAGACAAGCATGTTAAAGGTAAAGGCTATAAGACCATTTCCAAGCAGCTAGATGTTCCTGTGACTACAGTTGCACATATTATTCAGAAATTTAAGATCCATGGGACTGTAGCCAACCTCCCTGGACGTGGCCGCAGGAGGAAAATTGATGACAAATCAAAGAGACGGATAATCCGAATGGTAACAAAAGAGCCCAGAAAGACTTCTAAAGAGATCCAAGGTGAACTTCATGCTCAAGGAACATCAGTGTCAGATCGCACCATCCGTTGTTGTTTGAGCCAAAGTGGACTACATGGGAGACGACCAAGGAGGACACCATTGTTGAAAACAAATCATAAAAAAGCCAGACTGGAATATGCCAAACTACATGTTGACAAGCCACAAAGCTTCTCGGAGAATGTTCTACGGACAGATGAGACAAAAATGGAACTTTTTGCCAAGGCACATCAGCTCTATGTTCACAGACGGAAAAATGAAGCATATCAAGTAAAAGAACACTGTCCCTACTGTGAAACATGGAGGAGGCTCTGTTATGTTCTGGGGCTGCTTTGCTGCATCTGGCACAGGGTGTCTTGAATCTGTGCAGGGTACAATGAAATCTCAAGACTATCAAGGGATTCTAGAGAGAAATGTGCTGGCCAGTGTCAGAAAGCTGGGTCTCAGTCGCAGGTCATGGGTCTTGCAACAGGACAATGACCCAAAACACAGCTAAAAACACCCAAGAATGGCTAAGAGGAAAACATTGGACTATTCTAAAGTGGCCTTCTATGAGCCCTGACCTCAATCCTATTGAGCATCTTTGGAAGGAGCTGAAACATGCTGTCTGGAAAAGGCACCCTTCAAACCGGAAACAACTGGAGCAGCTTGCTCATGAAGAGTGGGCCAAAATACCTGCAGAGAGGTGCAGAAGTCTCATTGACAGTTACAGGAATCGTTTGATTGCAGTGATTGCCTCAAAAGGTTGTGCAATAAACTATTAAGTTAGGGGTACCATTTTTGTCCAGGCCTGTTCCATGAGTTCATTTTTTTTATAATTCCGTTGAAGCATGTTTGAAAAGCAATGTCTGACTTTCATTGGTTAACATTCATAGAATTCTTATTTATTATTACTTTTGTCAGATTAAAGTTATTTCTGTGACCATTGTGAGTTTTTCTTTCATTGACCGAAGGGTACCAACAATTTTGTCCACGTGTGTATGTGGAAATTTCTGTGACCAAAAAGAAAATGTTATTGAAAGCTAGCATTTTTTACTTATGTCCTATGACAACTGTAAAAATCACACAAGCCAAAGTTTTTACTAATCGTTATTAATTTCTAACAGTGTCATTGCCCAGTGTAGTAATTAATATTAATTGTAACTAAAAGTACATTTTAGTTATTTCATTTGTTAGCACAAAGGTCCTGTAGAAATAGACATTTTAATTACCCTGATTTTTTTTTTTGTTAGCCCAATTAGAATTGGGAAGATACACTTTAGTTAAGCTTACATAAGCCAAGACTGGAACTACTATTTATAGTTGCATTTAATGCATTTTAAGCATTCCTCCTCTATTTGTATGTAGTTGTGCACTTACACTAGGGACGATTGGTGGTGTCAGTGTCCCCTTCCGTAAGCCGTCCCAGTTAAAGCCTTCAAACCACCTGTACAAAGCACAATAATGAGCATTGATGGAGCCGATTTAACATTTAATTCTGAGGATGTTCCAGTACATTGCTCAATAACTACATTGCAAAAAAATAAAACTTTACAAACAAAAACTTCAATAGATAGTAACTTTTATATAATATAAAAGGTTGCAATAAACAACTGTAAATATATTTACTCTAAAGTCTACTTAAAAAACGAAAGAAAACAAAACATGTCTTACAGTACCATTTGTTTTGCAGGATGCATCTGAGATAGAGGCTGAGGGCCTTGGTCAAGGGCCCAAACATTACTGTACTGGAATTTAAACACATACCTTTCTGCTGTTGAAAGCCAACTCTTAACTACTGAGCCAACTAGCATTGATTCAACCGCATCATTCATTTTAACTCAAAATAAACTATAACATTGAGGCATGTGTTCAAGTGCCAACCTGTTATGGACTTATCACTTATCCCATTTCTCCCTCAACCTTCTTCTTACTCATATGTGGTAACTGTGGTAAACTGTTTTATTTTTCGCTAGTTTTTTTTTTATAGCATCAACCAATTTTTCAGTTATATATATATATATATACTATATTTAATACAGGAGGACATTCAAGTCAAACTGGGACTTTTGATAATGCAGAACAAAAGAACACAATAAAGACTATCTTTATAATCTCTATACAGTCCCCTGCTACACTAATGCACTTATGCCAGTGTTTCACTAGTACAGTGGAACCTTGGATTGCGGGCATTATTCATTCTGGAGGCATGTTCCTGTATCAAAACACTCATAAACCAAAGTGAATTTCCCCATAAGAAATAATGAAAACTCATATTATTCGTCCCACAGCCCAAAAAAAATACATAAAAATAATTAATACAAAATATAAAGTAAAAATAAAACAAATTAACCTGCACTTTAAAAATAAATCCCGACAGATAAGTGTTTCCATTAGTGTTTGTGCTGTGTATGTGTTTGTGCGCGCATGCTCTGTGTATGTGTGTGCTCTGTGTATGTGTGTGCGTGTGTGTGTTTGTGCGACACGATCTCCCTCTTCTCGTCTTACACATAAACCCTTCCTCCTCTCTTATTTGTGTGGGATGACTCGCACAAATACACACTAACGGAAACACAGCCTCATCTGGAAAATTAAGAATAAACATCTCTAACACTCGAGTGCGTGCACACACTAACAGACTTACTGCTGTAATGTAAAAATAAAACAAATTAACCTGCACTTTACCTTTGAAAAGAGTTAGAGTGTGTGCATGTGAGTGAGGGAGAGAGGAGGAGGGGTGTGTGAGAAGGCGAGAGGAGGAGGGGTGTGTGTGAAGGGGCACAGTGTCCAATGATGCGCGTGCACACATAACAGAATTAGTGCAGGCTGATACAGAGAGAGAGAGAAAATGGATCTTTAACCTCTGTAATGAGACTTTCTTTTGCTTTACAACGCCCGCGCACACATGTTATAATAAACAGTACACAAACGCTGTACACATACACATATACAAACACAAAATAAAAGATGCATTAAACGCACACACATGGTCACAGTGTTATAGTAAACAGTACATGCATGCACGGATGTTGATTATACCAGTGAGAGACGCGCACTAAGACCGAGTAGGGGAGACAATTACCCACAATTTTGCAGTGCAAGAGAGAGAAAAAACGTTGGCTCAGTTGTGATCACGTGATGCTCGATGTCAAAACATGAAGCACATGCATGATACATGATACTCGGCACTCATAAACCAAGACTTGCTCGTTTTTCCAGTCATAATTTATTAAAAATCTTTTTATACACTCGCAATCCGAGGTTCCACTGTACTTGGATACCATTAAGGTAGAAAGTTTTCCCAGCACACCGGAGCCATGATCAGACTGTCTGCCTCCCAGGAACTCCTTTAATGGTCCAAACATGTGGAAATTGGTTGAAGTGAGGTGAGGACTATACAGACGTTTTGGCAATAACTCCCAGCCGAGTTCCTATAATGTGCAAGTGGTGTTGGTGAATGATTGTGTGTACAGTTTTCACAGACAGACACGTCCCTTCTGCAAGCTGGTGAAAAGTTATTAGTTGATCTTCAAAGATCAAACGGTCCACATCTGCCTGTTCCCAGAAACGAATGCAGAGGGCTCAGAGCCACCTATGCTGGCATCATCGTTCATGGTCATCAACCTTTTTTGAAATGTTTGCACCATTCAAATGTTTTACTGTGGCTACATAACGGTTTCGCACCTTCATTGACGAGTTTGACTTGGAACGCCCCAGTTTGATTTGAATGCCCCTCGTAATTAGCTGTATGTACTGTATACAGTTAGCTAATGTATATAACGCAAAACCATATACACACTTACTTGTGCTTTTGAATATCTTTGACTCCATTTTTTAAATTTCCTAATCTTTCAGAAGGAGTGTCCCTGGAATAGGGGAAAGACAAACAGCGTCAGGGAATATTACTATAACAGCAACAGTCGTCATTTGTATGTCCGCTTGAACCTACCTGCATAGCTTTTTAATGAGATTGGCAGCATTTTTGGTAATTTTCTTTGGAAATTCAATCATGTCAATGCCTCTTAGAATGATATTGTAAGTCTTCATGGGGTCAGGACCTGAAAAAGGAGGGCTAAAATATATTTGGGGATTAGAGATTCAAACATAGTTTTTTAGAAATTAATAAATGTGACTGGTATATACTGTATTTTATACAGTGCTGTGCAAAAGTCTTTGGCACTCTACGTTTTAGTGGACACTTTGTTATAGTTTTGTATTTATTATGTGTTTACGTGTTTTATGTTTATGTTTTATGTGTTTTCTGCTTTTCAAACATCAGTATTCGACTACAAAATTAAAAGTTACAGAAAAATATTTGTTAGCCAGAAAAGAAAGCAGCATATTATAGAATCGACCATATTTTAGACAAAAGGTTTTGCATGCAAAAAATAGCAGGTGTAATAGACAAAGTCCTCAAAAGATCTTTGGTTGGTTGCACGGGATGCTCAATTAACCTTTTGTATATAACCCAAGGAAATACAAAATGCAGTTGAATGATTTAATTTATTATGAAATCTGCTAAATGCTCGATTGCAGTTGCTGCTGCCAAGGGTGACACAACCAGTTATTAGGATTAGGGAGCAATTTTCTTTTTCACATAGGGCCATGTAGTTTTGGACAGCTTTTTTCCCTTACTGAATGAAATTGTTTAAAAACTGCATTGTTCTATTTATTCCAGTTGTCTTTGTCTAATATGAAAATCTATTTGATGATCCGCATGATTTAAGTGTGACAAAGGGGCAAACAATTTTTCACAGCACTGTACACTTAAATGTACAGTACACTTTTACTTACCTGCCTGTTAGTAGCTCATACATGAGGATGCCCAGGGACCAGTAGTCTGCTGAGATATCATGCCCTTTGTTAAGAATGATCTCAGGGGCTACATATTCTGGTGTACCACAGAATGTCCATGTCTTCTTCCCGAATCCAATCTTCTTAGCAAAGCCAAAGTCCACCTTTAAAAGGGGAAAAAATGAATATTTTACAGTTTCTGCTACATTTAACAGTTAATACATACACACATAAGAATCTGATTATATTACTTTATCAGTTTGCTGCACTGATTTATCAGATTTCAGCATTTATAGGGAAAAAGATCTGGGCTGCATTTAAGTAGGCTTATGTGAACTAAGCCTGATAGATGTTATCTTACTATAAGGAAACTGGATTATCAATGAGATGGCCTGATTGAGGTCATTATTTTAAGTATGTCATGAATCTGACGCACAGTACAGTAGGAGCTGTTATAAACCAATCAAGCTCTGGGCTGGTCACAGTTTCTACTGTGTTTAATTAAAAGCTAATACATATATACATCAGAATCTGATTATATTAGTTTACCAGTTTTGCGTAGCCCAGGTGGTCCAGTATAAGGTTCTCTGGTTTAAGATCTCTGTAAATAATGCCTTTGGAATGCAGATATGCGAAAGCCTCCACTACACATGCTGTATAAAATCGTGTAGTAGAATCATCAAATGAACCCCTGGAATAGAAAAAAAAAACAGGATGAGGATGATATCCAGTAAGAGTTACCATGCTACACTAGTTGCAACAAGATGCTGAAATAAATTATAGTGAGTATAGGCATGTACAGCTTACCTGTCTCTGAGAATGGTCCATAATTCCCCTCCTAGACATGCCTCCATCAGCATGTATAAGTATTTACTATCCTTAAAAGTCCTGTATAGCCTTAAGAACAAGCAAAAACATCAACATTAAGGCTGTGTTAAGTTTCTTATTCGATTGGTTATCATATATTATGTGTTTGCCCTCTTGCATGGAGGCAGCAAGTTTGAATCCTAAGTTTGAACTGGATTTTATTTTTGGTTGAGAAAAGTTTAGCCAAAATAATCATATGAATTATTACTGCTACTTTCGCTCTCTTTGACTCCTGGCCAGTACAATGCATCAACAGGATTTAATCTCTGGATGATAGGGTAAATCCAGGGCCCTAGATGGGAGTTAAATCATTCGGATTTACTGACTAAAATAAATAAAATGGCAGAGTAGTTTCCTGTGTAAGGGCATTAAAGTTAAGCCAAGACTTTAGTTATGAGAGTAAAAGCTCCCTTTATTTCTCTATTTAATCCCCTGCCACACTAATGCACTTATCCTAGTATTTCAGTAGTGTTTGGATACCATCAAGGTAGAAAGTTTGCAGAGTAAGCAAGAAAAATCTCTGAGCTTTTTAGCTTTCTTTGTAGAATGCTTGCAGGGTATATGAAGATGGTGAAGTGATGAATGAAAGCTCAACTGTTAACTCTAGTGCCAGCATGACACTAGCATTTAGCTAGGTTGATAGCATTAGCAACCACATTAACTTGAGACAATAAAAAACTGAGGTGTTACAAAACACTAATCTTCTTACAAATATGCATACCATCGAACCCTCTCGATTTTTCCATAAACTTTTACTTTCTTTAATTTCTTTCTTTCTAAGGTTGGAACGAACACTGTGGAATATCTCCAGCAGGCTGAAGTGTCGAGGCCGAACCCCTACATCCTGATGTTGGGAGATAATGACCAGCACTGCTCTCAGGCATTAGTGCTTCTCAGTAATGTATCATAATGATGTCGCTGTTGAACTTGTTTTGTATTATCTAATCTTGTGCTTTTAAAAAATAAATATAAATATTTTTATATGACTTGTACAATTAATTGGGTGTTTATTGCATATATGTATGGTTTGCAAAACTTAGAGTTTTTTTTTTTTTTTGTAATAGTATATCAAATATACCAGTATATCAAAGTAATTTAACGGTTTAAACTGTTTTACCCATAGACATGTAAAACATAAAAATAACAATAACCTATTTGTGAGGTAGAATTAACCCAACATCCCAGTTAATAGAATGGGTGGAGTAGAATAGTTCTGGGTAGAACATTTGACCAATTTATGTGGTAGAAATAAATTAGCATTATAGTTAAATATGACCAAGCATTTGGATTGAATATTTTACCCATGTTGCTGGGTTAAACAAATAACCCATGTTGCTTGGTTGATTTAACCCAACATGTAGTTGGTCCAATATTTACCCAGCAGCTGGGTTACAAACAAACCAAACTGGGTTATTTTTTTGACCCAGTATTTTTTAGGGTGTCAGACTGGTGTCAAGACTGTACAGGGGTTGTGTCAATAACTCCCAGTCGAGTTCCTGTAATATGCAAGTGGTGTTAATGAATGATTGTGTGTACAGTTCCTATAGACAGTCTCTGAAACAAGTGGGTGAGATTCACTGTGGGTGAGTCTTCTTTAAAATATCCGTACACATTTTATATGTTTTACCCTGGCTAAGAGTTTTATCACTGTACTGTGCTTGAAGTGTTCTGTAAATGTCAATCTGTTTAATATTTTCATTCATGAGAATTTTCAACACAAGACCCAGTTTGAACACCCCACGTAAAATATGCCATACAGCACCCCTAGTGGTCGTTGATGCACAATGACTATAAATGTAATAAGCCACATGCAAAAATCTTAAAATACGCACAAGATAGAAGGCATGTGTTGGCATACAGTAATACACACATCCTTATGTACAAGATGAACAATTCTGCATGTGTAGAAACATGTAAAATGTATGAATAAATTATAAATTAATAAAAAAAATTTTTATATATATGGATACAACTACTGTATGTTGATTGAACATATTATTCAAATATGTATATATTGTAGATGTAACTTATCATGCAGTTTATCTTTCCATGCCAGTCTATGAGAGACCTGAGATGTTCATATGGAGGATCAGAGTTTGGTATTAATGCACCAGTGCCACTACAAGTACCTGACGATGAAGTCCGAGTGAGCTTCCTGCATTATGAGTTTCTCTGAGCGGATGTGCTCCTGTTGTCTGGTGTCTACAATATGGCGCTTCTTCAGGATCTTCATAGCAAATGTCTTATACTCATCACTCTTCAGCTGCACCTGAAATTACAAATTAAGCAACAAAAAGATCCATGGAACCCTCAGATGCTAACTCAGATTTACAGAAATATACATTCTGAATGCTCCGGAGTTAACCAGAGATCACACATTAGAATTGTAAACCATCCTTAACTTGCAATACCAGCACAGAAAATAGTGAGGATCCAGGCAGATAGACATCCATTACATTTGAAAGTGTTTTGCAATCAAGTTATATTTACCAACTCAACACGCCCAAATCCTCCAACTCCAAGGGTGTCTATGATGTTGAAGTCAGACAGGTGCAGGTTAAGGAAGAATGCGTTCTCTGCCTCATACCTACAGGACACCAAGCGAAGAAATGGTTAGATGAATTTATGCGATAGGGAAAATAGCTGGAGTTGATGAGTGGAACATTTTCCCTCTTCATTCTTAAAGACCGTAAACCAAACGTTCATTTCATCTAACTTCTGCATAAAACCTCAGAGCCTACGATTAGTCTAATTCAAACACAGATTATGACTAAAATCCGCTTCTTCTTTAATCCATTAAGCTGACAGAGATGTCTTGTCTGACATTGTAGCCTTTTGGTCTGTGTATTTTTAGTAAGACAACCCATTTGATGCTATAAAGAGTGTCCACGTTCCATGTTCTGTTAGCCTTCAACTCCTAGAGAGAGACTTTTTTATACAGACACATTATTTTATTATAATATCTTATCAATAGCATGTCCTCTTTGACCAGTTTTTATTATAGATGGAAAATAGATTGAGAAGTCAACATGAATCATCACTCTTCCTGGGCCATGAGCATGTCAAGAAAGTTTGAATACATTCTGAATACATTTCATTGCCTACAGGGAAAGTGGCTGAAGTACACTCTGTCAAAATACATAAAATTCAAATAGTTTCAGAACATATCCTGGTCTTCCTGGAATACTCTGATTATTCTTTGCGCCTGATTATAATATTTGACTTATTGCTTTCAGCCAGTATGAAGTTCTGTAAGCAGAAGAGAGTGAAAGAGAGAGAGAGAGAGAGAGAGAGAGAGAGAGAGAGAGAGAGAGAGAGAGAGATGGCAGATCCTCCAGCTGGGTCTTTTTAAAACAGTAGTCACGTGAGCATTGAGTAATAACACATTCACGGCTGTGTTTGGCTGCTTGGTGTCAAACAGAGGTTATTATTTTCCACATGTACTGCCAAGGACCCTCACACACACACACACACACACACACACACACACACACACACACACACACACACACACACACACACACACTTGTGAGGACCTTACATAGGCATAATTAGTAATGCAGGTAATTAATACTCTTCCTGCACCTAACTCTCACCTTGACCTTTTCCTCAGTAGCGAAATTAAAACCACTTGGTTCTTTTGTTGTTCTTACAAAAAGGTGCTTTTTTCAGATATTTCTATCCTTGTGGGAACATTTCATACATCATGCACACATACACATTATCCTATGGATGAATTTTAATCTCCTGCTCAAAATGTATTCAGTTATTCCTCTGAATAAATGCTTGTCCTGTGAAAGATGAAGGTTCCGCTGCATCAGGCACAAATATCAGTTTTGACATACTGGAGGAGGTGCTTCAGGGATAGCACACAAATCACAACTCTGCCTGTAGATGGCAGAAAGCTCTCAGTGCAGTGAAAAAGGAAAGTCTGGGACAGAGCACAGTACACAGCTCATCCCGAGCACACGGCTGTTGTTAATCCTAAAGATTAGTCACAATTCAGGCAATGGAATACTGCCTCAAAACTCTGGAATTAGAAATACCATCTTGAGACTAAAAGCATACTTCTTTAATAGGTGGTCTGTTAATAGTTTGTGGGTTATTTGTCTGGTTAAACATACTTTATATGATAGTCCGCTGGATGACTATATAGTTAATTTATTAGAGTTACACTGAATTAATGCGCTTAAATTTTTTATATCTTATATTTAAAGCACTTTTAGATTTCCAACAAAACAAAATAAAATTATTTTAGATTAACAAATTATTATTATTATTATTATTATTATTATTATTATTACAGTATATTGTAAGAGACAGATTGACAGAACCAGGGTTAGAAGAATAAAACAATTTAGAGTAAGATACAAAATTAATTATATTATTACAGTACCTCTGAAATAAGATGATGTATTTGTTAGACTTTGATAACAAACAATATCAGTTCAGTAAGTGGCTGTGATTGGCTCCATGACAACAAGGTGGAACAAGGCTTATCATGCACAGATGTCGGGAGCAGTGCATAAATAGAGCATAAGCCAGGGATCTAAACCACATAATCTCCATATTCATTTCGGTGTTCGTTAGTAAGGAACACATTCTGTTTGGACACAATGTCCTTGAGGTTAGGGAACAATTAAAAAAAAAAGACTAATCACATGTTTTAAACTAAAACCTAGAAGATACCTACTGTAATTTCTTTAAAATGTGAATTTTTAATTCACCACATGGTGGAGACACTGGACTAAGTTTTTGTTAAGATGCATGTAATGCACAGGGTTGCTCTAAATGACAATTTTGCAGCGTGCATATTGATTACTTTTTCCTTAAGCTCTTCTTCATAATGGAAAATTACAGAACATATACAGTCATCTGATAATTTGAGATTTGTCTGGTTAAACTCCTCAGAGATTTTGCCAACAGATGCTTCCAGCTACATTTGCAGAGGTTTTGGATGCTGCTATTCACCTTATTGAGTTCCGTATGCTATGTGTGTCCATATGAAACTCTTCTTCAATCACTAAAACATGGTATGGATTGGAATAAATCACATAACTTCCAGATTGTTTACTTAGCATGGTTGCCTGATAAATCAAATTAATAGAAAAATGGGAT
Source organism: Clarias fuscus (assembly GCA_030347435.1). Taxonomy (NCBI): domain Eukaryota; kingdom Metazoa; phylum Chordata; class Actinopteri; order Siluriformes; family Clariidae; genus Clarias; species Clarias fuscus. The sequence goes on along the minus strand of CM059211.1, from coordinate 20,699,197 downwards.
AAGTATAAATTAATTGTGTATTTATTATATTGATAATAACGTTCAGAATTTTCTTTTTTAGAAATCATTAATTGTGTAACATTTTGTAAGGGATAGCCAGCACATTACATTCATGTGTATTCTAAACAAAGCCCTATGAATAAAATTTGAGCCAAATAAACAATTAATAATAATGTTTATGTTAAACTTATTAAACACAATTTAATATAGTAAAATAGATATAATATCATTATGTGAACACTACATATAATATAAATATAAATGTTTTTATTTATTTATTTTTTTATCTTTGTTTGAGTGTGTAAGTTACCAACTATGCACTGTACCTGGTGTACAAGACTCATTGGAAATGTACTGAACACATTGATTATATGGGTAAGCCCGCACTTGATTTAAGAAGCAAAAGTGGACCATACAGTATGTAAAAAAAAAAAAATCAAGTTTTGAATATTTTAACTGAAACCAAAAAATGTTACAATCGTGCCAGTTTTCTATTACATGGTAAAAGTAATAACATACTTATAAATGACATGACATGCCACTAATATACACACTAATAGATAACATTAACGCGTTAACACTGTTTATCAATTACCAGTGATCAACAATTATACACCAGTAAAATAGTGGCAGAATCATGAGCACACAAGGCTCACCGGGTTCAAATGCCAGCCTGTCAGGTCTGATCCCACAGAAAGCAAACACCGAGCGAATCACTGAAAAAAAAGTCAATATTGATCATGATAGACAAGCACCAGAGCACCCAGTGCACCACAGCCTGCAGTGACCAAGGCCCAGCAGGCAAAGAGCCAAAGATTGTTGACCTGGCCCCTGGCCCTTCAAACTCAGATCCCATTCCAATCAAGCACCCATGGGACACGCGGAGCAAACAAGTCCGATCAATGTAGGCCCCAAGCTGCAACCCACAACCCCAATGGCTGATTATCTGATAGATAGATAGATAGATAGATAGATAGATAGATAGATAGATAGATAGATAGACAGACAGACAGACAGACAGACAGACCCAATTACTCTTGAAGTATTGTGATTAATGTAGGATAACCTAAAAGAATGAAGGTTTAAATACACGCATGCCTGTGTCAAAGGAGATCATATGAGATCATGGTGCATGATGTAATGCCTCTGGGTGTGTGTTTTCCGGTAGATGAACTGTTAAGGAGTTTTGATCCGTCTCTAAGGACCAAGTGCTGATATTATTGCCTGCTATATCTGAGTGCATGGCTGAAAGTGCTCCCTAATGTCCCAGGCTGTAGGCTTTCTGCTGTATCATAGCTGCCCATCTAGAGCTTTTTGGCCACTGGGGACCAAATCAGTGGTCTATCAGTGCAACTGGTATGTCAGCTGTCGAACACAACTGCCTTTCAAAAAAAGACGAAAAGAAAAACTGCTCAGCTAATTTTGTATTAACACTCCGATGTAGCTGGTACAATAATGGCCCTGGGAAATTAGGGTGTTAAAAAAAAAAATATGCGAATGTCTTTGTTACATGTCATGTACAATAAACTTATTGTACATGCTACAGTATGTTTTCTGAAAAAATAGTTTAACTATAATATAGTGAAAATATATAACTATAGAATATAGTGGCATATTAATGTAAATAAAAAAAATATATTGACTTATTTTCTGAAAACTGAAAGTGTTATAATCCCGACAGTACAACATGTCATATGTAACCACACATCATTAATGCATCATCTCGAGTACAATACAGAAAGTTTCTACTGCAGCTGGTTTGCTCTGAGAGAAGGTTGTTGTGCACACGAAGGTGCTGAGACTTATTCAAAACACCAGTTGAAAACCTTGCCTGAGTTATTACTCTAGAGGCAACAATTTCTTGTGTGTGAGTGTGTGTGAGTGTGTGTGTGTGTGTGTGTGTGTGTGTGTGTGTGTGTGTGTGTGTGTGTGTGTGTGTGTGTGTGTGTGTGTGTTCCTGCTTGCTGGCTGATAATGTTTATAAGAGTTCACATTACTCTCGCCTTTGCAGTTCTTTGGTTTCACTTCACCTTAAACTGCTTGAGAGGTCATTGGCTCTAGCTCTCCTCTCATGTTACTGTTCATTAAAAACAATGTGTCACTGGTAGTTGGCTGCAGCACACAGCTGTGAGGATGCTGACCTTTTGTCATTTCGTTCCCTCCGGCATGGCAGATTAGCTGTTCTTATATAGCACTTTCTATAACTTAAACCGTTTGTAATAAGCAAAGAAATTTGCTGCGTAATCACAATTTAGAACATACACCTGTTCACATAATTTCTGTAATGCCACTCGAGGGATATTGGAAGCTAACACTCCAGAATTATATTAATACTAATGACAATTTTAATAAGATAAGAGCTGAGACAGGCTTACTTTGCTTTGGCCTCTGCATCTTCTGATCCTTTGCTGGATACATCCTCCAAACCTCCAATAAGGTGCTTATAAGACCTAAAAAACAATATGATAAGGCTTTTTTTTTCCACAGACAAATTGATACAGACACTTCTAGCGCAAATGAGCATATACATAAAAGACTATAGTTAAAGTAAACTGAGGATCACTTAAACTATAAAAAAAAGTAATTAATTAAATTTGAAAGATTAACCTAATTAATTGGAATATTTTTGACTGCTATGAAAAAAAAAGAATTATGTATGACCTCAGTGGCTGCAAAATAAAGACTCTGCAATTTCAGCATTGTGATCAGGCAGACAGAGGGAAAGGGCAGATGTGTGTGTATGTGTGTGTGTGTGTGTGTGTGTGTGTGTGTGTGTGTGTGTGTGTGTGTGTGTGTGCGCTCATGTCCTGGCTGATGGCTATCACAGGGAGAAATGGTAGTGATGCTGTGAATGAACTTCTGTTGATGTGTTTATACCAGAATGGCAGCTCAAGTTTAATTAATTCACATAAATATTTAAATTCTTTCTTTCTTCTTCTCCCTCTACCCCTATACTTCATCTTTCCCAATGAGGGGCAGGATTAGCAGTAATTACATCTGAAATGTACTAAAAAGTAGACAACAACATTAAATCTTAAACTTCATTTAGGAGTGTCATTAAATTACATTTAGTACTTTTTTGGACTTCTTTAAATTATTCAATGTAATCTCAGGCCTTATATTTTTCATAGGTGATTTACCAAATGACAAAATACTTTTTTGCGCATTTTACAAAATCAAGATTTAAGTTTGTGTCCTTGTATGCAGTGAGATTCATAGTTGTAAAAGTTTTATTAGTTGGAGGTTTATATGTTGTAACATGCTGTACTTAACATGCTGTACTAAATCCACCTTTGGTTAAATACAAAACATTTTCCTAGCTACAGTAAATGTCTCTAGGTATCCTAGCTTAGCAGTTTGTAGCTAAAATACAAGATTTATGGACACCTGGCCATAACAGTCATATGTGGGAATTAGTATTTATTCGGGCACGCAATCATTAGTAAAAGAGCCTGATGCAAGATGAGGCATCCTGGTGGACAGCAAGTGTTGCAGTTCATGCCAGAGGTAATCAATGTGGTTGAGATCAAGGCTCTGTGCAGGCCACTTGAGTTCTTTAACACCAACCTTAGCAAAACTTATTAAAGAAAAAATCAGTTCCAAGAAATCATTGAAAGTCCAATTTTTATACTTTCATTTAAGAGAAATCTTAATGCTAATCTTAATGTAATCTTAAGATATCCTATACAGTAATTTGCTTCCAACTTTGTGGCAATAACAGCCAGACAAGAATGTTATGATTGGATATTTTGCCATATCCTTTGGCCTATATGCTGTATCTTGCAATATCCAGTGGTCGAAGCAGATTAACAACATCTGGAATAAAGTGGTTACTGACCATGAATGAATGAATGAATGAATGATACATAAATAACATCCTTAGGTCCATTAAATCTAGCATCACTGTCTGTTTACATCAAGGTTAAAGTTTCTACTTAAATCTAAAAAATACCTAAGGACATATATGTCTCTCTTTAGTTCATAAAAAGGGAATTTCAGATAAGTTAGGATTTGATTGGTGTCCACATTCAGAGGGTACAAGATGAACAAATGTAACAATCCATCATTGTCTTAGTGTAACAGAACTGCACACAGCAGTGGATGAAGGCTGATGGATAAACGCTTGTTAAGTTGTAAAATCCCATTAAGAGCAGAATGAGCGCATTTCCCAGGAGACAACCTGTCTGCACAGATCGCTGACACACACAGCACTTAAACTATTCAGCATGAGGTAGCTATTCAGCATGAGGTAGCTTTATTAAGACAAACACACCTCTGAATAGACAATCTGTGAGTAAATAGGAAACTATACTTCAGCTTTATATGTAACAGTCAGCTAAATCAGACAACTTGATTCATTTTTCCAAAATTATTCTGGGATTACACTGGCATAGTGTTAGGAACCTCCACTAGAGGTCACTGTTTCTGTCTGTCTGTAGTTTTTGTTGGTCGACTCAGTTTCCCAGAAGGCACCTCAGTCAGGTGATGAGTGCTCACCTGAACTGAGGTGGCTCATTAAAGTATCTATAAATAGCAGTTTGTGCTGGGAAACTGGGTCGAGCATTGTTTGTTTGTTTGTATTACTGGCATGTGGGCATTCCTTTTTGTTTGTTTCTTTGAGTTTATATTTTCGTTATATTGTTTTACCTTTGTTTTTCTAGAGGGCTCTATTTGTTTTCTTGATGTTCCTTGTGTTTGTGGATTCATGGAGCTGTCCTGTTCAGTGTTTAGCTAGGCCGTGTCTCCTCCTGTGTACAGTGTAAGTACTGTTCTGTGTCTTCCCAGTGTCAGTCTTCTTGTTTAGTTCTTTGTTTAAAGCTTCCCTTGTATGTGTAGCCACATGCAGGGTTAGCCCCTAGTAGGGTTAGCCTCCAGTAGGCTAGCCTCTAGTGGGATTGACTGCTAGTGGTTCTGGTCACTAGTAGGTTAGCTGCTAGTTTGGTATAGCCTCATGTGTGCCCTGCCTCTTGTGTTCCGATCCCCTATTAGGTCAGTACTAACCCGGTTAGCCACTAACTCCATTAGCTACTAACCTGGTTAGGTCAGCATCCAGCATCCCATATTCCATGTAGCTACTAACCTAACTAACCACTAACCCATCTAGTCTCTGTGCCCTGTCTCTAGTCCTGTCTAGTCTGTGTCCTGTCTAATGTCTTGTCTCTGTTGCCCCTGGTCCTGTCTCTTCTGTCTAGTCCTGTCTCTCCAGTCCTGTCCCCATCTCTAGTTCCCGCCACGTCCTGTCAAGTCTTGTCTCTAGTTCCCCTATGTGTCTTTAGCTAGCTCCAGCTCCATGTTTCCCTGTGTCAGCTCCTAACCCCTTTGTCAGTGCTCAGTTCCTTGTGTCCGTTCCGGTTCCCTGTGTCAGCGCTCAGTTCCCGGTGTTCAGTTCTTGTTCCTGTGTTTTTCCTGAGCCCTAATTTGAGTTTGTGGTTTTGGTTCCTTTGTTTGTTTCAATGTTTGAGTTTGTGTTCAAATAAAGACTTTTCTGTTCAACAACCCCTCTGCATTCATGCCTACCCTATATGTCCACGGCAACTACACCAGCCGGTCTAGCCAGTACGACCACCTAGACTCATGACACATAGTATGTCATTATTATTTTATATTATTTGTAGTAGTGTTATATTCAAAAAATAACTAATAGTAATAATATTAAGAATAATAAGCAAATTGATCTTATAATATTGAGATGACACACTGCAATTCATATTTTAACAATTAAGTGGATTTTTTTTCATATCCTTCATATTCACGTATGTGTGTTTGTATATACTCTGTATAGAGTATAATTGTTCTATACTGTATTATGACTCTAGATGTGTAAGGAACCACTTTACACACCTTGATTGCAACGTAAAATTTATAATGTATATTTTTTTTAAACATCAACCAAGCCAAAAAAAAGTCTGGGAAAAAAAATATATATATATATTTTTTAATTTATAACGGTTTCAGTTCAATGCGTAATATATAAAGGGTTACGGTAAGTAATCGGAGAAATGATCCAACTCTCTAATATACATAAATACTCATACAAAATAGTACATTCTGTTGTGAAATACATCAGTCCTAAATCATAATAGTTAAAATAAATAAATAAAATATAGGTATGTTGTCACACACAGCACCATATGTATAGAACTTTTTTTCTAGTGTCTAGTCTGGGAAAAAAGTGTAGAGCAGGAAAAAATTCACGAATGCTCTAAATACTGATTAATATTAATAATACTAATAATAATACTAATAATAAACATTACTTCTAAGGTAATTTGTGTCAAAGCCTAAATTATCACTCAATGCAGGAGTTACTCTACTTTATTATTTTATAAACCATGTGGTTAACTATCAAGCTGACACAACAAGCATAGGGCTTAATATAATGAATAATACTCACTCTCTGTCGATAACAAGGCAGGTAACAGTATCTGCAGCAATGACACTGGCTGTCCTGATGTCCTCTCTGTGCAAAAACAAGGTGATGTTGAGTGAGGGAAAAATTTGGCAAGACTCATATTGATCAGTGTCAGCTAAATCAAATTAGACTCAGTATAGATGGCTTAACATCTGGTCTAGTATAGCTGAATGATCAGTTAAACATGAAGAGATTAAAAATAATTTCACTGTACAGTAATAAATTTATCCATGCTGCATAAACAGTATGAGTTTTAATTATTGTGGTGTCAATCAGTACTTGGTAGTTAGTGTGGAAACTAATGTAAAATTGATATTTTAATTTAGAATATCCCTCCAACCTCAATATTGTAGTTAATAAAAAAAAAAAAAACAGCCATTACTCAGAGACTGTCTGTACAGCATTGTTAACCTCCTCTGTCTCGCTGAAATCCGAGGAGTCGTCACCCCAATCGCATGAGTCAGTGTCTGAGACTGAATCCACTGAATCCATACTTATTTTTTTTACAAGTCTTTTTATTTCTTATAATACTTTAAACTACGAACATTTACTTTCAATTTTGCCCCACCAAACCACTACTACCTCAATGAGATCCAACCAAACAACCCTGCACAAAGCACACACACAAACACGTACACACACACACACATCTGACACTCTGACTGAAAAGAAATAAGAGTACATGTTAATGTAAATACAGTACATGCACCAATCCCAAGCAAAGTCTCTTGTGCTTGGACGGAGGTGAGAATTCTCCCTTGCACAACACTAAATCCCTCACAACACAAATACACAAAGGCACTGCCAGAAGGTCACAGCTGCTCCACACAACAGTGTAGAACAGGCAGCAGACACACACAGGAGAGATTCTGTCACTATTTTAAAGTGCCATTATATAGCCAGAGGGTGAGAGTGGGCACCAGGTTCAAGTGTAATTATGGCCTGAGTGCTCTCTATAGGAGGCTTTATAAGAGACATTAAGTGGGCAGCCATGCCCTCCTTGTAGTGTATAATGGGACGTCTCAAAACATGACACACGCTTTGTGAAATATGGGCTTCTGTGCCAAACTCTCATTCCAGTTTCAAATAGTCACACACATACACACGTAGTCTACACTGGCATACATACACAATCATTAATCCAGGCAACAACAGTTCCTTTCCATCATTTACAATTCATGAGGACAATCTGAGTACCTCGAGTCAACACACCATTCACGGTGCCAGACTAGAGTCCTTTCAGATCAGATTGCTTACTGGAAGTCCAGCTCAGACATAAACAAGGTGATCGTTTTAGAAATTGATCGCAAAAGTCCACAATGCAGCCGAGAATACCCTGTAAACTTTTGCAGTAGCGTATTCAGAGTATGCACTAGAAGGGAAGCAGCATAGATCTGGATCTCATTGTTCAGAGCACAAGGGAGATACAGAGTGATAAAGGAAGTTGAAGGGGGCCTTGCTTATTTTAATAAGTACTAATTTTCTGTATTCATGTTATTCTTTACATGCACTCTGGATAAACCTTTAACAGAAGAAAAGGGTATCATCTGATCTAAGCAATGAAATATCAAATCATGCCTCAAAAGCTGGAAACCTGGTACTACGTAGGTGCTTGATGACATTAGTGATGACAGCACATCACGTTTTTATTCCATGTACTTTTCTAGTCGAAGTTCTGTACAAGTCTTTTTCGACAAAACATTATACATCTTTTGGCTTTTATTAATATTCTGAACCAAACTAAGGCACAGAAATAATGTTTCAAACACCTCTTAAATCTTCTTGACTGAAAGGATAAGATAAGTGCATGCTGGCTATCTACCTGCTGAAAGAAATTGTGAAACTGAGGAATCTGGAGCCTAAACTTGAGATTAATACATACAGTGTAATCCTACATAGAAAAGAGTAACATAAATCAGAACAGTGGGCGGACAAAATAACATAAACTCATTCATATCAAAACCCTGAAGAGCAGCAGGCATTTATACAGCTTATTTTTCCTCCAGCTTTATTTCATCATTGAATGCTGTCAGACAAGTCCTGAATGATTTTGGGATATTGGTCCATTTTTCATATTATACTGTAATCTTTCAATTCTTTAATGGATGAAGAAGGTCGATATCTATTTTGTAGACTGCTCTTCAGGAGTCCATAAAGGTTGATTGATGTTCAAATCTAGTAATTAGGGAGACCATGGAAGACACTTGACTTCATCTAAGTGTTAATCAAATCACCCTTGAGGAATTTTAGCAGCATGTACGGGAACAGCAGGGAAGAATGTTTGCATATCAGGGTGTATCTAGTTTGGGAAATTCGCATGAAAAGTGCTGGCTGTTAACAGATCATGTAATCATTGGGGACGGTGTGTCTTTATGCTTTGGTTTTGATATTCTCGCATTCCAGCTGTGTAAAAGCATGACGTAGTTTTCATTTACACTGGGTCATAGTGGTGCTCCTTTATTTTCTCTGGTTGGTTTTGTGACATGTTGCTTCTTACTTCTAAGACTGTTCCCTTTGACTGCAGGAATTCAATTTCTATTCAAGTATGGGCATACCTGCTATTTATCCTCTTTGGAAATCTGTTTCCTGAAATCCCACATAATAAAGTGATAATTGTCAGAACCTTTTTTTCTGCATCTGATGTCAACCATCATACTGTAACTTATAAGGGAGTACAGTAAGTGTTTGTAATTGTGATTGTCATTTCAAATCATGTAGTGTTTTTTTTTCCCATTTTGTAAATCCATACTGTGTACTAGTCTTGTGTGTCTAAGGCCTAGTCCACACACACATTACAGATGTATTTTTAAAAAGTTCTTTGTCCCTACATTTGCAAAAAAAAGTTATCCACATGAAACAACCCCCCCCCCCCCCCCCCCCCCAAAAAAAAAAAAAAAAAACATTGAAGCATGCCAAAGCAGCAGATAACAATATAACCCGATATAACTGATGTTGACCCATCAGAAGGCTGAAAATGCTGTTTTTCCTGTCCACACATCACCACTGAAATTCAAATTTTTTTCTAAAACTTCACGAGCTAAAACAGAGTTCTAAGTCTTTTTAAAAATACCCATGTACGTGTGGATTAGGCCTTTGGGGCCTTTCCCACATTCCTAAATCTTATCCAAAATCTCAAGGTCGGGCAACACTGTCGCCTTGCACCTCCAGGGTGCGTGTTCGATTCCCGGCCAGGCTCGATTCCCATCTCCATGTGCATGGAGTTTGCATGTTCTTCCCTTACTTTGCGGGTTTCCTCCGGGTACTCCCGTTTCCTCCCACAGTCCAATGACCTGCAGATTAGGCTAATTGGAGTTCCCAAATTGCTCATAGTGTATGAATGAGTGTGAGTATATGTGTGTGTGCCCTGCGATGGATTGGCACCCTGTCCAAGGTGTACCCCGCCTCGTGCCCCTGCTGGGATAGATTCCAGGCCCCTGCGACCCTGAATACAGGATAAAGCGTAATAGACGATGAGTGAGTGAGTGATCTCAAGGTCGTAAGAATCCTGAACAGAGACTGTAAGGATGTTCACTGGAGTTCAGCATGTCTTGCCAGGTTTCAGGAGAAATCACACATGGAAAAAAAAAATTAAGAATACTCGTGATGTATCGTACAAATATTTGATACTGAATTCCACTGATTTGATACCTTTTAATGTGCACATCATAACATTTTGTGGCTAATTAACAGCCAATTTGATGGAGATCCACATATCATGGTGAAGGGCAACCAAGAACCATTAAGAAAATGATGACAAAAATGATGACAGAAATTGTAGGACCTGCTCCTGACCTAGGAAAATAAATATCGTACTATTATATCAGCCCACCACCTTATATGCGTTTCTGAGCAATCTACAAATTAAATAAAAAAAGATTTTTCATATGCACGATATTAAAGAGTAAGATATATTTTTTATATAATATATATTATTTTATAATGTGCACTCACAGGCAAATTGCACTCACAATTAACTATTGTATACCTTATCTCAAATATATAACCAATAGTCATTCTTAGTTTCCTTATTTGAAACTCTTTTTCTTATTTATTTCTTCTCAGTATACTGTACAGGGAAGTGCTAATGTGTGGACACCACCAGGTGGCACACTACTACAGTTCTTATTGAATATAGTGGCTTTGTAGCAAACCAGCAGAGTACAACGGACAGAGTGTGCTACAGCTGCATGGAGTCAACCCTGGTGCATTTGATGAGTTATCTGTTAGTTGAAAAGAGGACAATCCTACCCTTGCAAGGCTTTCTCTCCAAACCAATCACCCTTCCCCAGGGAACGCAAGTACACTGAGTCTTGACTGGCAGAGTCCTCCCGGGTCACGGTCACCTGAAACACATGACCAGCTTATCAAAAGACTCTGATCAAAAATAGAAAAATAGAAAACGTTCCGGGGCATTTTAACATTTAAAAATCATACCATGGATGTGTTAAAATATACTTACCTTGCCCTTACTTATGATAAAGAAGGTGTCTCCCCTGGCTCCTTGCCTAATTATATAATCTCCATCCTCATAATGTGTCTGAATACCAAACAAAATACACAGTATGCAACATGAGAACAAGTGACCTAGAAAAATATATTTTTGGTGTTACAAAAGGGACTTTTTCATAAACCGATTCATGGCTATGTTGCTATTATGGCTGTATGAGTGAATTCCATTTCTATGAATAACACAACAAAACTAATCTGAGCCTCTAAGCGAATATGTGAAGAATGATCAGCATTGTTAGTTTGACTAATTCTGTTTTGAATGCCCAAGGAATCATTTCCAAAGCCATCTACAGCTAAAGTAAAAGCAAAAAAAAAAAAAAAAAAAAACACTACTCCAACTCCTCAGTCCTGAGAGGCTGCAATAGGGAGAAACCACTTTTTTTGGACCTATGCCCTCCTGCTATTCTGTGTGCCATCACTGTCCTCTAGACAGATGTAATGAGAGATGTAAAGGTGCACAGACAGCACAGATGAAACAGGACTCCAATCTGACTGAAGTCAGAAATCTCTCTATGTGACCTAGAACATGACCTTTAAGGCACCACAAATATCAATAAATGTGACTGCAAGTCTGCTTTTAAATAATGTCTACTGTATGTCAACCAAAAAAACATGTAAGTACTGAAGTGATGGAAGACAAATGCTAAATCTGGAATGAAGAGAAAAAAAAGCTAAATCCTGTACCTCTCCTTTCCATTAGGGCAACAAATTCTCATTTCAATGCATTCTGAAGCATATATACAATATAACAGTTCTGTGCTTGCTCAGGTTCAAAATCACCTAAACTTAATTGATATTTTCCACCAGTAGCAAATAGTATATGCATGTATTATACTGTAAGTGTAGCTACAAGCTATAGTACATATCTAAATGACAGTATGACAACAATTCTTAAGGGCAAAATATTGATATTCTGACAGCATTCTGCAACTCTAACAACATGGCTGCCTCCTTTGTCCTTACTGCTGCACTGAGTTTTAGATAAGATTTTAAAATTTGAAATGTTCAGCTACAGTTCATATTTTATGGGATATTTGTCCTCTTTTCTGGTTGAAAAACATTTTCCAAATAAAGTATGGAAATACACAAACTTCTGAAACGAAATTTCTAGTTCTCTCTCTCTGTCTGACTTCTTATCTCCCTTTATACGTATGTATGTATGTATGTATGTATGTATGTATGTATGTATCTATCTATCTATCTATCTATCTGTTTAATCTCTTTGATCAAGGCACACAATGTGGTTGCCAGTTCATGTATGAAAATAATTCCTTATGCTCCCAGAACATATAATTCAGAATTTTTGTCCTGAGGTATGACGTTGCCATCAAAGAAGAAAAAAATATAAGTTATGTGATAACCTGGTCATTTAGTATATTCAGGTCATCAACTGATTCCTTTTTATTGCCACATAGCATTGCTGAGTCTAGACCTGACCAACTGAAGCAACCCCAAATCATAACATTGCTTCCAGAGGTTTGTAAGTTCGTATGCTCCCTAATAAACTGAAGCCTGCTCCTGTTAGTCTCACTAAGTGGTTTTCTTACATCCATACAGCAGTTTAGTCCCACTCCTGTGAGTTATTCTTGCACTGTGCATGTAGAAATACTCTTAAACGTAACTGTGAACATTTCTAATGTCTTTTTTTTTTTCACCATTACTGAAGTCATAGCTGGCCACAATAAAAAAGCATTAGAACAGCCAGTGCCCCACAGCTTATCATGCACTGGGTACATCAGGCAAAGAGCCCAAGACTGACAAACTCCCCGGATCTCAATCTGATGGATCACCCATTGGATGCACAGGACAAACACAATCCAATCCAATCCAATCCACAGTGACTCCACCCCACAACCCACAGTGCCCAAAGGATCTGCTGCCAATGTCCCAGTGCCAGACACCACACAACCACAGAGGTCCTGTGGAGCCACACAGGACCTCTTGTGCCACTAGATGGGCTATAGCCAATCTAGTGGCACAAGAGGAGACCAAAATCCGGGTGGTTTTAATGTTAATGGTTTTAATAATATGGCAAATCAGTGTGTATATATATATATATATATATATATATATATATATATATATATATATATATTATATAGGGAGGAGAGAGAGAGAGAGAGAGAGAGAGAGAGAGAGAGAGAGAGAGAGAGAGAGAGAGAGAGATTATGATAAAAACACTTAATGATAAAAACACTTAGCATTTTACCATGGTTTTAGTTTCACAATAGAGCACCTAACCATACAGTAAACTGACAGTCACCATTGATAAGTATAAGCATGCGGGAACTGTTTTACAACAAACATACAATCAAATAATCAAGATCAACAATATAAATACTTTATGAAAGGTTTATAGCTCCCTTTTGGTTCCTATTAATCTGCTGTGACTGGTTGTGAACCGGCATAGTTAAAGTGGAAGTTTCATGCAGGTCTGCTGTTACACAGATACATTCTAAATTCAGAGCTTTAAATTTGCTTATTGCCAATAATCTGGAGTGTAATTAGGGTGGTTCCATGTTGGTCAACTAATGAACAATTCCAATCAGATTTCGCTATGTCATGACATACATAATAGGCAGAAAATGAAAAACAGGTGGAGATAGAGCGGAGAGATCAGTGTAGATGTTGAGGGGAAATTACTGCTATTCATTTCCTTTCATTCTTAAGTGGATTTCAATGAGCTGAGCTTGGTTTAACATGCCCCGTTCTCACATGTCTGCTGCAGTCTGCACTTTCTAATTCAGGAAGAATCTACTCAATCGGTTTAGATATGATATATATTTTATATATAATCTGAAACAACAGTCAAGTTGTAAGAGGGGTATTTTACTGTATTACTCACAGAACCTTGAGGAGAAAACTAATGCCTAAAATGTACATTTTTTATATACAGTAGTCTATTCAAACCAATTTCTTTACAGACTGAGTCACACAATTAGTGGGAGAAGGAAAAGGACAGGAGGACAGTTGGTACTCTTAGTAATTGAGGAATGACAGAAGCAGGTGACTCAACCATACATTAGCACTTTCAAATAACTCCACTTAGCAACCACGCAGCGATGCTTTATCTACTTTCATTTTCAGCAAAATACTTCCTCTGCCTTATAATTTTGTGTGTATTTATCCAGTCTTGCATAACCAATTAATAAATTAACAAAGTAACTTTCCTTCTTCCAGTCCTCCTTTTAGACATTCTGCAGTACATGGCTTTTTTGTTTGTTTGTTTTTTTTTTTTTTACTGCAAGCCAATCTGTGACATTGCATTAATTTTGAGTCTATGTTGGTACAGAAGTGACTGTGAGCTCAAAATGTTATGAGAACGGCATTAATAAAAAAAATATTGATGTTTTTGAGATACCCATAATAATATCAACTAATTTGTACTTCACAAGCACTTTTACTTTCTCTTTTATTTTTACACTTTAATTAGTATTTATATTTAAATACTGTAAATGTATTTTTTAAGTTCGAGCTGATTATGTAGATAAAGCTATAATTCCTTGTAGATAATGAGCAAAATTGTTTAAAAAAATATGCACAATGAAAGAATAAGTATTTACTTTATTAATTCATGAGCTTCATTTGGTGTTTTGCTTTGAAAACAATCTATTAAAATTTATTAAAATGTACTCTTTTACTTTTTAATTTAATATAAAATATTTAAAATAAACCAGTTAAATGCTTATAAAATAGGAAATAGGAATCACAACTATGTTAAATAGTGAAAGTCCAGTAAGAGCATTTCCTTATGCACAGTACAATGAGAATGAACAGGATTTGGATTAAACAGCTGTGTGGTCATAAGAAAAACAATTGTTTGTCATCAATACAAGATCTTGTCCAAACAATAATAATGCAAGGTGGATTAATTGCTAATTAATTGGATTAAATGCTAGGATGTTGAGTAAAGCTGTTGAAACAATGCCATGGAAATGCATGCGTAAGTCAAACCTAAAGACCGTCTAACAAAATAACAGAATGTGCAACTTTCTTCACTGTATTCATGGAATTTACGAGCAAACATTGACAACATCTGTCAAAATTTAACATGAGTAGTTCTTAGTAGGATTGCAAGCTCTTATAGTCTTGAGTTGACAGATGATGTATTTGTTTTTGGCCTAATTAACTCTTCAGATGATAAAAGCCTGTTAAGACATAATGTACTGTATACATGGATACATGATCATAGTTCAGGATACACAATACCTCCATAAGGTCAGTGAACCACAGAGTTTCTGAGAAGTGTAATTCAGAAACTTTTGGTCATAAGGACTCACTAAATAAATGTTTACCTCCTCAAGGACATCCGCCAGCTTGCTTAGTATTTCTTCTGGAAGACTATGGAATGTTGGAACACTGCAAAAGAGAGGGAGTGCAAAAATGTATTTCACAAAAATCAGGACTTTCCCAGAAATAAGGACAGGATTACATGTGCAGTCATACCGCAAATGAGTTCTCAATTGGTTTAAACAGCTCCTCTGTAAGTGGCAGTAGCTGTGGCTGTAACATTAATGACTGGTTTATATTAATGCACTTGTTATGCTATTGTTTCTATGGAAACAGCTCAGACCCAAGGAATAGCACTGAGGATGCTTCATATAAAACCAACCAACAAACAAAACAAAAAAAAGTATAATGGTTGAATCTTGAATTGGTCAAACTTGAAAAACTTTGCTTGTTTTGCTTTGTCTGGCTTGTACTTTGCCTTTGACGCTCCATTTTGTGCTTGGGCTAACACATGGATACCTACATATAGATATCACTACGAAATGAAAAATGAGTCATTTCCGTTGCTCAAATAATTAATACTGGCTAAAAATTGCCCAATTTTACTATCTGTATCATTAATCTAGCATTAACTTCTCTTGCTAGAGAGAGACAGCTGGAGAGAAGGGGGAAAAAAATACACAGACCGCCCACGGGCAACCACTCCAATGCAATAATCCTTTGGCTCCTATAAGATTTACCATTTATATATTTCGATTTTTTTTTTTTTTTGCATAAACTAGGACACCTGTCTCTATATTTTAGACACCATGTACAGCAGAATCAGCAGACGTTTTCAATGTTATTGAAAATTATGCATTGTTTAGAAAATGTCAAAAGGGCAATGCAACGCTCTATAAACTTCCTAATAAACCACAATACCTTGCCATTAAAATCAATTAAATAAAGCAGTAACTGTTTATACAGATTATTATGTAGATTATGCTAACTAACATCCTTACTGTCCCGTTTATTAAGTAAAAGAAACGTGATTAAAATGAAAGAAAATATATGTTTACACACCTATAGTCATTGTAGAGTCATTGGGAGATATAGAATGAAAAAAGAGAAGAAGTAAGATATAACAGAAGTCATTGAGCTAGAAAAAAAAATGCTAAATGCACATATGCTTTGTGCCAGGGGAGAAGTGACGTTTCCGAAGAACTGTTCTATTATGAAACCATGTTTCAATGAAGATTTCTTTCATGTAACATTTCACTTGGAAACTCATCCATGCAGCATTCTGCCTTTAATATGTAAAATAGTTCTCATGCTTTCTTTTCAGTGTGCTATTATGCAAATACAGTCTTTAGATGAAAGACGAAAAGAAAGGAAAAAAGAAGAGGGAAGGAGGTGCTTTCTGCTGGATGCAGAGAAGACTCCCTCATAGATGCACAAGAGTAACATGACAGCTGCGGTTCCAATGCACGCGCACACATGCACCCACCCACACACACACACACACACACACACACACACACAAACAGGGACATTCATAAAGGACAGAATTCAATGTATTTACTCTGATACATTTGGAGTATTATTCACACACACACACACACACACACACACACACACACACACACACACACACACACACACACACACACACACACACACACACTTTAAGTTTCTAACCTTTTGAGAAAATCCATGTACTCTGCATGTTTGATCAGTCCGGTCCTCATCATGATGGTCTGAAAGCACTGCCTGTCGATGGCCCATAACTTCACGTTGGTTAGAGCTATAATGAAATTGAAAGGAGCATAGAAATATTCTCAATATATCTTTCAAAAGCAATGAAATTTGGTATTGAATAAAAACGTATTCAGTATTTAGCTCATTCGGTAACGTACAATGCACTTATTATTGTATAATTATTGAAAAGGGGGTTTATCTGTTGATGAATTTAGAACAAAATGACTGCTGTGTGATGAGCTGATAAAAAATAACGCAGTTCAAACAATAGCCTGAGTGCTGAGAGTGAGCATTATCTGAGCTAGACCGTGCACTAAACAACGCCAATATGAGTAGATAGGACTCACATACACTTCACACTTCACTGTATTAAAAGTCACATTTATTGGCTTCTGGGAACAATTAAAGCCTGAATTAAACAATGAGACACTTTCAAGCACTTATTTGGGTGTAATGTTTATTTGAGGCAATAATTATAGAGTACACTATAAAAGTCTTAACAAAATAAAATAGTGGAATAACAACTGAATGTGAAAATAATCACAGCTTTTCCTAATCGCTTACACACTATAGCCTACTGACTAACTAAACATTATGAACCATGACACCATCTACCACAACACAGACCCTTTTCCCAAAACTGTAAACACCACTGGCCTGTTTTCACACATGATTCAAATGTGTTCAACTGTTGGTGCAAAACAACATATATCACTGGATACACAATGTGCTCATTTAAAAAGCACTAACATTTAATATCATTTCCTCAAATCATCATAGCTTGAACCCAATTAACACAATTCCCCAGGTGGAAACAAGAAGAAGCAAAATTGTTCACACACCAATCAGACCCTCAGGATAAATAAATAGGCCATGGGTCGGTTCACTTGATTTTGCAATAATGGATCCACAAAGGCCTGAAGGTAGAGGAAAGTGACACAGGAGAAGAGATGGAACAAGAGAAAGGACAAAGGCAAGATGACAAAACAGTTTCTAATAAGATTCCTGCAACTCTACAGGTGTATCTATGCACATGTCCATGTGGTGTATTAATGTTCGTATTTCTTTACATATACACTTCATTTGAAGGTACTGTATGCTCCTCTTTTGGAAAATGGATGGTTTACAGTAAATCCCATCAGTACTTATATTACTACTATTATTTCTTTGCACAAGTGAAAGACAACCATCAAATGGAGGCAGAACAAAACTATTTTTGGAGTAGCTCGAGATAATCAATATGGTCAAAGTTGACAATATAATTTTTGCACTCCAATTAAAGATCAAGGAATGTCCCAAGGCACTGATGCAGTCAGGAAACCGACAACTGGCTGCATTCTTTGACAGGAAAGGATAAGGTTGAAACAGCCTTATCGTGTTCCTGTCAAAAAGGAACTCCGGTCCTTTAAACATATATACAAGTATGATTCTGAATATAGTATTTTTTTATTACATACTGAACTATTATTTGTCACATAAAGATTACAGGATGGTGAACATTGTTTTTTCAGGTATTCCAGTTATCAAACATCCCTAGAAGGAGATGTGGTTAGGAGCTTTGCATAAGGGCAGTGGTACACCAGTGGCAGTAAGATGTTGTTGGTGAATGAACCCCAACCTTCCGATCAATAACCTAGAGCCTTAGAGTACATCTCTTTTATAGACATCAAAAATCATCATGAACTCATCTGTTGTTGAAGCAAGATTTAATGTCACCAAAAGGAGGAACATAATTGGCCACTTGGCCATTGCGAATGTACAGGGAATAAGGATGGAATGTGACCATGTGTATCACCAACAGCCAATAAGGGGTCCTCCAACACCATGCCACCTTTGGTCCATATAAAGACCTGTTCAAAAGTGAGTACCAATATACAGTATATATACACACAACTTTAGATGTATATATACAGTATATCCACCTTAAGCAGAATGACTTGGATTAGGAAACCTTGATCCTTTTATTTTTCAGCCATTTTCGAAGAAGATTTACTGGAGTGCTTCAGATCATTGTCCTGTTACATGACCCAGTTTCACCAAAGCTTTAACTGTCAGACAGATGGCCTCACATTTGCATCTAGAATACTCTGGTATAAAGGGGAGTTCATGGTCAACTCAATGACTGCAAGGAGGCTGGTCCTGTGGCTGCAAAATAAGCCCAAATCATCACCTCTCCAGCACTGTGCCTGACAGTGAATATGAGGTGTTTCTCCTGAAATACTGTTTGGTTTTTGCCAAACATAGTGCTGGGCATTAAAACCAAACACCTCCACGTTGGTCTCATCTGTTCATAGGACAGTGTTCCAGAAATCTTGTAGTATGTTCAGATGCAGTTTTGCAAACCTCAGTCGCGCTTCTGTGTTCTTTTAAGACACCAGAGGCTTTCTCTATTGGTATTTGTATTGTGTTCATCATAAAACACATTTCTCTTTATGCATTTCGAATTAACCCAATTTGTTTTTTTTAATAACTACACAGACAATTAAACATATTCATAGATGCAATTATTACATTCATTATTCATTTTTTACATTTATAAATTAATGATTGATTTAAATCTGACGGCTGAATAATATCCATAAGATATTATGATATACAGTATTATTCTTTAGCTGACAATTTGGCTGGATAGCCATCCAAAAGTATGATGCTTGAATTAAGCACCATAAGAGTCAGAGATACTAATAAAGTAAAAGAACAAAGCCAGCTGCACTCCTGTGACTGCCCCAGCACATTTGTTATTCATCAGGCTTTGCTGTTTGTGATTAGCTTTTATCATTTAATACAGACATATTTAAGAACCCTGCTCAAGGGCATCAAACAAGGTGACTAAAAAACCTTTTCAAACATGGAAACATTTTTTTATTACAAACAAGTGATGCAAGATAAGAAAATTAATCATATACATGCTCAAATACATTTAACCTCATAATTTGTGGTTTGATTCAGTTTCCCACCTTTTCTGATAAATCCCACCTTCTGGTTTTTGATTGGTTACAAGAATGCAGTCTCATCTATGATTGGTTAGATGCTTTACAACATACTGTATTATATGGTGAACAAATCAGTGCTCCTTCCTCCACCAGAGACCGAGTGGACAAAATTAAAGACAGACGAGAGACAGGGTTGTTCTCGAACAATTGGAAAGGGAAGGATTTTTTTTTTCCTGGATAGTCAATGGTTGTTTGTTAGTTTGTTTTTTCTGACAAATGAGGGCACATTGGTATCTCAGTGGCAGGTTTCTCGTCTGCCATGAGGTAGGCCCGAGTTCAGTTCCCACCAAATACCCAAACCCCAGCTACTAGATGCAGTGCCGGTCCCAAGTCTGGGTAAAATGGGAGGGTTGCGTCAGGAAGGGCATCCTGTGGCAAGTTGTGTGCAGATAAGATGGTCCGCTGTGGCGACCCCTCGATGGGAGCAGCTAAAAGAATGACAACATTCTGACAAGTGAGAAACAATTATATAAAGTGTTCACATGGGTAATTTTCACAGGTTAAACAGAATTTCACAGGTTTACACAGGTTCCTCTCATTCCAATTAAAATTTAATTCCAATCAGATCAGATTGGGTAAGATTGTTCGAACTGAGATATTTAAATTATGTAATTTTATTCAGATTGATCTATTAATCTATTAGTGGAATATTAAGGTCCATGTAAAGCAAATTGTAAATGTCTATTGTGTTTAAAGGTTTAAGGTGTGTCTCTTTTGATTGACTTGACGTGGATTGGCTTGTTAAATCAGACACTGTTATGGCATCTCGCTCAATCTATAATTTATACCTAGTTTATGTTTCTAATTTTTATAAAAGATATAAAAACTTTCTTATCCAGGCCTCCGAGTGGCGCAGTGGTAAAGCGCTCGCCCTATCAACCGGAGATCGTGAGTTCGATTCCTGGGTGATGCTGTAACCTCTCGCAGCCGGAGGCCTAGAGAGAGTTGATTGGCCGAGCTCTCTCAGAGGGGAGGGATAAGAGGTACCTAGTGCTCCCACATTAATCACGGCTCTAGAGCCAATCAGGGCCGTCTGTGAGCTCACGCAAGGAGTGAATAGCGCTATCCTCAGAGTGTGTTAAGCCGTCCCCAATGGTGCGTGAGCGTTCAAAAGGAGGCGGTCGGCTGGTGTCACATGGTTCGGAGGAAACAAGTGATAGTCTTCGGCCCTCCCGAGTGGTAGTAGTGGCCTTAAGGTGGGAGCCCCCTAGTGACGGGGAGGAATTGGACACGACTAAATTAGGGAGGAAATTGAGGAAAAAAAATTCAAAAAATGAAATGCAAAATTTGTGATTTCTCCTGAACTGTGGTGAGTTGTACCAAACTCTGATGTACTTCGTGACTATGTGACAATTGGCTTGATGATTGCATTGGTATCACATCAAATTCAGAAATAAGGGAAAGCCCCCTAAGATACAGTACGCAAGCTCCATAATCAAGAGCCATAATAAAAACATACAACATAATACTGAGTTTTCTGAAATGTCCCCGACTTATGAACATTTGCGTTACCAATTTCGGCAGATACGAACGGACCAAATCACGCGAACAAATCACTAAAGTAGCTCACGTGTATTGTACAAAAATAGACACTGCAGTGCACATGATACCAATATTTACAATATTTACCAATATTTACGCGTGTGAAGGTGTGGGAGAAATCACTGGTTTCAATAAATAAGTCTGGGAGCACAATGATAGAAAATGGCTGTCTTGTAAAGCTGTCCTGATGGTGAATAATCCTAATTTCTGAAAATCCTCAACAAAACAGAGTTCAGTCCACTACAGAAAAAAACAACTCCTGCTCGAGATTTTCTCACGATTTAAAGGTGCAGAGACAACATTTCACTGCGAGATTCATTTCCTTAGGTGCATGCCACATGATGGCAGTGTGGGTAAAGGGGACGGAGATTTATTTAAGTGGATTGGTATGGATTGGTATTGGTATATTCGTGTCAAAGGTGTATAAGAATCACTTTGTCATACTTAAGAACAAAGTCGACTTACGAATGGAACTCGTTCGTAAATCGGAGACTACCTGTACCATGCCCATTCTCTCTCTCTCTCTCTCTCTCTCTCTCTCTCTATTGCTCTAGGGAGCTGTACTCAGGATAGCTGTATATCAGCAAGGTACAAAGTTTAATAATTATTCTGGGAGCTGCTGGGTAAGATGAACCTCAGTGAAGTTTAATCCCTAAATAATCTTAATCTCAATTCATGTAGTATAATATAGTAATGGACATAGGCTTCAAGTCAATGAGAAGGGTATAGAATGTCATCAATTAAACAGCATTATTTTAAATGAGTTAAAACTATTCCATTTGTTTTTTGTTTATTAAAGTCTTTGCTGGTTTAACTATCACTGACACAACAATTTTCCCAAGTAATAGCCGAAAAAGTCAACCCAAACGCAGGAGTTTTATACCTAAAGCCACAAAATTAGCATTTTGTATTTTGTTCTGTTCTGGCACATAACATGTGGAGCCAAAACTAAAGTTTAACCTGATTAATTAATTAATTCAGTGGCAATATTTTTCTAATTGAGCTTAATTTACTTCATCAACACCCACCTAAACACAGCGGTCTTCCATCTATGTGATCCTTGTCATCTGAGCAACAAAGGCGAGAAAAGACAGAAGAGCTTTCTTTAACAGATTAACAGTAATGTTCACGTTCCCGGTAGAGCATCCACACACCTACACATTTTGTTGACAGCTACAAGCATGACGCCCCAAGCTAAAACCACTGTACTAAACAATTTCACCGAAAAATGAATCAGATTACCATTGACATTCAGTTAGCAATGAAACAAGCCATATCACAACCCAGCAAAGGTAACAATGGAGAAACAGGATCTTGAGCAACATCAGTTTTGTCAGTGCTTCAGAAATGTTATTAATTCCATTCATTACGATTCCTTGCAAAACATTCAGCCTAACACAAAAGACTCAATTTAACTGTGATATTCTATGGATGCTGAGAATTAAAATAATTATGTTAGTGGTGTGGTAAGAGTGAATTCAGGCCCCAGCATGCTCCCTGATTGAGCCTGTGTTAATGTTATTCATGAGGGAGAGGAAACACATCACTTGAGAACCTGCCATGGCACGATTCATTCTGCTCAGCCTGTTCACTCCTTGCTCACCAGACAACTCCAGACAAGGCAATGGATAGCATCATTGGATAATAAATACTCCACTCAAGCCAATCACCTCCTCAGAGGGTAAGTCCGATTCAGGATAACTAAATCTTACACAAAGGGGCACCCAGATCCTACTCTTACCCCTTAGGTCTACAAGCTACAGTGACTAAAAGCTAAGATGCCATTCTGAAATGTACATAGATAATGTAAAATCTCCCAAGAAATTTTATCTTCTTTTCTTGGCTACAGAACTACAAACTCTTGTTGAGCTTCAGGAGGTCCAGAGGATTAAAAGTCCCTGGTTCTAAAACACCTACTTTTGCTAACCATCAACCAATATTCAATATAAACTATAATAACTAGACTATATTATAGAAAATAGCTCCTTATCCATTGTTCTAGCAAGAAGAGAATTAGTTCCTTCATTCAGTCTTGCAAATCTGCTTCTAAGCTGCAAAATATAATTATACACTGCCTGGCCAAAAGAATTGTCACCATTGTAGAAGAGCCAAAGTATTGGGCTGCATCAAGCACAAAAGAAAAGTTATGAAAATTTTAAATTACTGGAATTGATTAAGAACTCTCCAACGCATTATTAAAAACTATGTGTTGTTAAAGGACTGTCCTAAACCTTAAACGTCATGGAAGAAACATGTTCAGACAGTATCATGAATGGTGATCACTTCAATGCTTAGCAAAAATGCATGGTAAAAAAAAAAAAAAGACAGTAGAAATAACAGCTATGTTTAATCGTAAACGTGAGAGCATTTCCATATGCACACAATGTCATGAGAACTCACAAGATTGGGACTAAACATCTCTTTGGGCACAAGAAAACCAGGTGTTAGTCACTCACTCACTCTCTTACTCATCATCTATACCGCTTTATCCTGTATTCAGGGTCACGGGGGGCCTGGAGCCTATCCCAGGAGGCTTAGGGCACAAGCCAGGGTACACCCTGGACAGTGTGCCAATCCATTGCAGGGCACACACTCATTCACACACTACGGGCAACTTGGAAACACCAATTAGCTTAATCTGCAAGTCCAAACCCACCAAGCACAAGGAGAACATGCAATCTCCATGTACACAGACACGGGAATCAACCCTGGCAGAGAATCTAACCCGGACCCTGGAGGTGCAAGGCGACAGTGCCAACCACTACACCTCCGTGCCGTGAAATTATCAGCCATTCATTTAAAGGCAAACCAGGACCTTCCCTTATATACCAATCAGTTTTGAAATCAGGCTCAATTACTGTAGAAGTAGAAGATCTCAGAACTGTCCTTTTGGATGAAGCTGATGAAGAAAACCATTTCTTATATTTGAATTTCTTTTTTTAATCTTATCTGGACATTCAAGAAATATGGCTAATATGAAGGAAAGCACAAACAGTACTCCCTGGAACAGACTGAAAATATAAAGAGAGAGTGAATATGGTCTGATAATGACCATAATGAATAAGGTCAAGTGGTGACAAAGATAAATATATGCACCCAGGATCCAGGTAAAATATTTACATTTATGTTATTACTCCTGAAAAGAAAAACGACTTATTTTTCTATTGTTTCGTACGAAAGAATAATGCACCTCTTCACCCTGCAGAAGTCACACAGAGGCTGAGGTGTGCTGAAAGGAAAGGTGTCAAACGTCAGGTTTGACATGAGATTTCTAAATGCACCATACGAGCACACCAGTAAAAAGGGGAAGAGAAAGAGCGCTAGCTTTGAGTAATGAATGTTTTGTGATAGACAGATGGGATTGTACTCTCTCCAGGCTGTTATCAGCAAAATGATCTTCCAATGAGCTAAATCTTTTGTGCTCGGATTCGCTCATTGGGAAGGGAGCTGTTTTTCCCAGCACGCTATGGTGGAGTGAGACAACACTAACGACAAAGGAATGATGATGGAGTCCCCTTACAAATATTTGCAGAAAGCCAGGCTCACATGAAAATACCAATTACACATTGAACACTAAAGCAGAAATAATCTAAATTTGTGCATTGTCTGTGAGCAGATTGTGTGGATGGATACACCAAAGCTGCAGACGTGTCCTTTGAAAATGCTGGTTATCTCTCGCCGCTGGATACACTGCTTAAATAAACCTGTAGAGCTGAAACTCAATTTAAGCTATTTACTTTTTTAGAAGATTTTTTTTTTTAATTACATTTTTTTAGTCAATTATGACTCTGGGTTAATCACATTGGGTTTATTTTTTATATATATATTTTTGCTTAGTAAAGTAGTTCAAGATGGGATAAACAATAATTCACAGGGACAAACATCATCTCCATAATGCAACACCACTATGTATCTATCTCATTTAAAAAAAAGAAAAAAAAAGATGTAACCACTGTGCAGTTGTATAGTGAAGACTAAGGGCATCATCGAGGGCATCATATAAGGACTGCAAAGTATGAGGCTTACATTAAAATAACTATATAATAAAGCCATGTAATGTAGACCTGCCTGATCTGAAGATAAGATGTTCACTGCAGGTAACTCCAATTTACAGTATATCCACATCTCAAAACTGACCCTAAACACACAACAATCATGAACTAATTAACACAGCGAGACAAGATGCCAGTTTTCGTTATACAAAGATTTAATTAGGATTAAGTTAGGATATTTCTACAATTATTGGTAGACTAGAAAAGTGTTTTCTTGTTTGAATTCTAATGCAGACTTTGAAATTATGGTGCTCTTCATGTCAAATTATATGATGAAGATGTTCTAACAATATGCCTGTGATTAAGGAAAATGACTGCTACCGTCATGCCATCAAACATGTGTGCCTGTCTCATGCAGAAAATGGGCTCACATCAACAGAAACATTCTGAAAAGTTATACTTATGGTAAAAAATGAAAATGAATTTATGTTCCACTATTGGTAGACCCACATTTGTAACTGTAATGCGTAGTTAGTTAAGGCAGGGAACAAGTCTGTGATTTATTAGAGAGAATCTGAAAGTCATATTCATCATATTCATTGCATCAGTGGGAATCCAAGCGAAGCAAGTTTACATATTTGTGTGTGTTTTTTTGAACACATTGTGCAAGGTTCATTTAAGACATAGCACTATGGGTCCTACGTTCAGTATCATTTTTAAAGCAGACGCTGCCAAGAGAAATAAAAAATTATGGTTAAGTTAGGTTTAATGTCTATTTATTTAATATTTTGCTTAATTTAGTTGTCTACTGTAAATGTTTTGATTGTTTGTATATGCAAAAAATATGATAATAGTGTTGGAAATTGGTAATATTGGTAATATTTTTGGATGGCTGGAATGGATTATCTGCATCAAGCAAAATTTCCTATGCGAAAATGTGTTTCGCAATATGAAATTTCACCTTAAGATTACATTTGTATGCCACTGTACCACTGTATAAGCAGAATTAAATACAAGTAATTCATATTCATGATCAGGGAAAACGTGCAACGGTCAAAACCATGAAGTAAAACTTCATGAAAGAAAAGGAAAAGTAGGGAAATTAGACTTGAATAAGATAAATGAATAATAAGGGAAAGAAGCGACGGGAGATATACCATACAGACAAATGAAGGACTCGGCACAGACCAGGTGAACACATTAGGGTAATCGACCCATTTCAGCACAGGGAGGAGACAGAATTAGGATGAAAACAAAAGCATATGTGTGAGTGAACCATAAAAATGGTAAAAATTCACTACATCTGTGAGTTTCACATTGCATGAAATCATCCAGCTTTTAGACAAGCATCAAAACAGCAGTCATATTCTGAAATTTCTGTTTCAATAACACTGAATCAGTTGGTGAGAGACATGTTACATTAGACATTCTGACATTCAAACGGGAATTATGAACTCATGGCCCAAATTATTATTTAATGATGTGCATTTTATTTGACTTACTATCTTAAATGTAATTTCAGAGCCTACAGCTGTGCATTTTGAATCTGGATCAATTCACATCAATGCAAAAGAATGCAAGCACAGGGACATGCACAAACAAAGCCAGAAAATGACACATGCATAGATACTCAGTACTGTAAATGTACACACATCCCCCGCCCCCCCCTGCCTCTCTCTCTCACACACACACACACACACACACACACACACACACACACACACACACACACACACACACACACACACACACACAGGATTTGACCTATATAAGATAGTAACTACATGGATCAGCTCCTTCTTGCACTGAGCTAAAAGCTCCCTTAAAAATCACTCTGTAAAATAACACACACACACACACACACACACACACACACACACACACACGTTACCATGGAAGCAGATAGCAGGATGATCATTTTTGTTTTCATTCTCACTAATAAACACCACCATCAGACCATCAGCCTCTTTTCAATCCACTCTAGTCTTTCTTTTCATTTTCTGTCATCTTCCTTCGGTCCGCTATTTGCCCGTCCTCTTCATCCCAGAGCTCTAACTCCCTCTTCTCTCACTCAGTGAAAAGTGCATCAAGATAAAACCTTTTTTATGCCACTCCATATCTCTAGCAACAAGATAAAGTAGCAAAACTGAAATATTACTTTTTTTTCAAGCCTGATAATATCAGTGTATATAAATAGCCATGAACATGCTCATGCGCGTTATTCTTAGAAACTCACCCAAATATGTTCCCCTATGTGGAATAAGTACCTTAGGCTTAAAAAGGACTTAAATTCAATTAAAGTAGATTTAATGACATGGGGCAAAACTACTTTACTATTATATTTACACTTCTTTACAATAAAATATATTGAAAATACACAAATCAGACATTAATTTGTCTTATGGATTAACTGAGTCAGACGGAATAGTATTAGTGTACAATTAATTATATAACAAGTCTTATTTTCTCCTTACGTCATCATCATAAAGAACAGTTTTAGCTCACAGCATCCAATCTCATCCACAAAAGGAGAGCGTGCCTGTGTCTTTTCATTCGAGGAAAACAGCATCGCACCTGATATGACTCATCTGTCATTTGAAGAGTGAGACCAATTGATTAAACAAGTGGTATTAGCATGAGCCCAATGTTCATCCACAACAGTAAAAAAATCTCCTGTCATTGTTGTTTAGTCTGTGTTGTCATCTTAGATTCATTCAAACGCCCATACACGTTCACTGGATTAAATGAAGAATGATCATTTAATAGAACAGTGGTTAAAATGTCCTTTTCAAGATATTAAAACCTTATCAGGATATTAACAGCTTTTTGAATCATGCTCCTTCAAGTGGATTGTCTACTTTTTTGGCTAAATTGTACTTGACCTGTCACAGGCAAGAGGACATTTTAGTCACACTATCTTGGCAGACCATGTCACAACCATGCTCTGACAAAAAGCTCGAATCACATTTCAACTTAAACCCAGCAAGCTTTTTTTAGGCTGAACGACAAAATAGATAAGGTTGGACTTTTTTAGATTTAAGTTCCACTGGGCTTTGATTTTCAAATTAAAATGAAGTCCACGTTTGTGTGTGTGTGTGTGTGTGTGTGTGTGTGCGTGCGTGCGTGCGTGTGTGTGTGCATGGTTACTGTTTTCTCATTTATTGTACAACAGGATTTGACACAAGAAAAAAAAAATGAACACAAACACACACACACACACACACACACACACACACACACACACACATTTATAAGGTTTAAAGTTAAAGCTTTGATTGCGGGGATAATTTGTTCCGGAAGCATGCTTGTACATCAAAGCACTCATATATCAAAGCAAATTTCCCCTATAATAAAATAATGGAAACTCCGACGATTCATTCCACAACCCCAAAATTTTCATATAAAAATAATTAATACAAAATGTAAAGTAAAAATAAAACAAATTAACCTGCACTTTACTTTTTCTGTTAGTGTGTGTGTGTGTGTGTGTGTGTGTGTGTGTGTGTGTGTGTGTGTGTGTGTGTGTGTGTGTGTGTGTGTGTGTGTGTGTGTATGCTCACGTGTGTTTGTGTGCGCACATGCATTTACTCATTCATGTTGCATTACTGACATGAAGATGAAGTAAAGTAAAGAGGAAAGAGGAGGGAGGCGGCTACTGTGTAGGATGACATTTACACACACACACACACAAACACTGCTCTGTCGGGAAACTTCTTTAACAAGGAACCTCTCTAATGACACTTAGACATGCGCACACACACACGCACATGGTCACAATATTATAGTAAACAGTACACGTGTGCACGGGTATTGACTATACGAGTGACGATTACCCACAATGCCGCAGCGTCAGAGAGAGAAGAACCATTTGAGACCACGGCGGACAAAACTTTATGTCTTTGCAAAATCTTGTTTTATGAACATGTGTGTTACTGAGCCTGCCCTCTCATTCTCCACATGTTTCACGTGTTTTTTTATGATTCTTCTTTATTTGCCATGTTACAGACTAGCCCTATTTTGATGCTGCCAGCATGTGTTTTTTTACGGACTATGACTACAATTATTGGATTGGCCCAAATAAAGCCTCTTAGCTTAAGCACTCCTGTTCTGCCTTATAGTGCATTATTTCAACACACACTTGTCTCGTTTGTGTATTCACTAATCTTTAATCATGATGAATGACCTAGGGAGATTTAGCTTTGTGTCATTCAATATTTATGAGGCAGGAAAGCATGAATGGCCACTTAAAAGAGTTCCTAAATACTTTTTATTGTAATGTATGCAGCTGAGGGAATATACCACTTTCCATTAAAGGATGCTATGCTGCCATGTGATGCAGTATGAGCAGCAGTTGAAAATGACATGGAACTTGGCTTCACATGTTTCAGAGGAAGCACGTGTTCTCTTTCACCCTCCCCTTGTTAGTAGCTCCCGTGTGAAGGAGAGAATTAGCTAGTGGTCGGGAACTGGCAAGACCAAATTGGGAAGAAAATGGTAGAAAAAACACCAAGGGAGGTGATATTTTTTGGAAAGCAATGTTCAATTCCTACAGAGCATTTCCAAAACATTTAGGATCTGTGCCAAGATGCACTGATGCATTTTATAAATAAGTACATTGAAAACCCAACATTTGTACCACAACACATATTTATATTTCATCGTTAATACATTAATACTGTCCATTGGGTCCTTATCCATAGACACAAACAGCAGGATATGCCATTTTCTAATTCTAGCCATGTTTAATTTAAGGTGGGCCATGGGTAATGCTTTACTCTGTGGAAAACATAAACTGCTATCTTGGCCTTAACAATGGACCAAATGGCCTTGACCAATTGCCTACAGTATTTCCCATGGCCAGTCAAGCATTCAAATGTGTGTGAGAGACTGACAGTGAGAGGGAAAGAAACAGAGGGAGAGAGAGAGAGAGAGATCTGTAAATCTGTACATTTTCCTTTGATGTGCTTAAAAATCAATAGTCTAGCTGTTTTCACCAGGTATGATGAAAGGGTTGATAGGCTGTTTATATGTGCAGATTGCTAGGTGCTGGCAGTGTGCGAGGGTCATGCTCACGTCTGCCTGTTTGAGAGGAGAGATTAGATGCTCAAACACAAAGCCGAGCATGCTGCTCCGACTTGGCCAATCCATACCCCACTTCCTGCCTCAGACACTAAGCAGAGGACCAGAGCCAGCAAGCAGAAGAGCTCAGGCACCGGCGAACGATAAACAGAGCCCAGGGGAGAGAGCAGGGGCCACAGCTGGGGCTTGTGCTTGTGAGAGCCAAAGAGAAAGCGGAAGAGACAAGCGTAGGGGAATAAACAGAGCTGACAGGGCAAATAAGTGGCTGGAGGACATAATACGTGATGGGGAAAGAGGCTTGTAGAATGAGCAAAGAATAAAAATAAATGGAGGGAGTAGGCGAAGTGGAAATTAACAGATGAGAATCGGAGAACCTAGGAAAGAAGGAAAAGGATGGATGAAACAGACAAGGTGAAGAATAAACCAGATATATACCAGGAGGCAAGTGAGACAGTGATCCGTCAAGAATAATTCAGTTGCATATCCATAAACACTGAGGAACAAAACAGACTCCTTCAGTCAGCTTAGTTTAAGAAGACTGTCTGGTAATGCTTAAGCTCAATTACACAGGGACAGAAAAAAAAAAAAACAGATTTAAAGTCACTTAATGGATTAAGGAGCGAGAACGCATTTACAGTAATAATGATTCCCTCTTTGTGTCTGGTCATATTCTCTCAACAAATAGCTGAATGGATTGGTTGTGAAGGTGATTACGATTGCCTATTACTTAGCCGAGCAATGGGGCACAGAAGGTTTCCTTTCTTCGATATTTCTCTTTTCTTTCCCGTTTCTCCATCCATTTCTCCTATACAGTACACATTCCCACTTTTGCCCCATCTCTCTCTCTAACATCTCACAATGCGTTTGGTGTTAGATAAAACACACTCTACTTCAAAACACCCTGCAGGACAGCAAATTTCTAGCGCTCCCTAGAGTGCTATAAAATTACTAATGTAACAATAAACTCAGAACAGACACAATCACACAGCATTCAGACCCCTGGCTCACAGATACTGTACTGCTGCGTCTCCTGGGAGAAAAGTGTGTCAGGATCACAGGGTAGAGTGCAGAGGTTAAAATCCTGAATATGGAGAGTGGGTCAACCGACAATTACCTTTTTTAAGGTACTGTATAAATGGTGTACAATGGGGGATTTTAAACATTGTTTTAAACATCAACCTCATTCACAATTATACTACCATGCAAATAATAAGCACATGCAGTCAAAGGCTGTGTATTATGCTGCTTGTTAATCATTATCACCATGTTAGTGTTTGCATTACTGATCACCAAAAGCCTGCCATGGAAGACACTCTGGTCTTTAAGCATTCCAGATCAGTTGGCTGTGATTCAATAATCCAATTTTCAAAGGATGAAAGAAATCAAACTGATGTCATACCAAGTGCCAATAAGCCACTACAAGTTTGGTGGCTGATATATATATATATATATATATATATATATATATATATATATATATATTTATTTATTTATTTATTTTTATTTTTATTTTTTGGCACATCACCAATTTTTTTTTTGCTTTACCATATTTTAATTGGTCACGATATTGTGGCAACATTATTACATTATGCTATTGGACCGTTCTAATATGCACATATGTCTGCAAGTACAGTATGTGCAGAGGCTCTGTGTGGTTCTTAAGAGAAGCAGGCTCTATAAAGACAAACTGAGCTGTGTCATCATATATGTTGATGAATCAGGATGATATTAATAATGCCATAGGCTTAAACTCATTTAAATTTAAATTGAGAAACTATAACACTTGTCTTGTACTATAGGCTACTATCCAGTTTTAGAGTAACCCCAGTTTTAATGTAACCCCGTAATAGGCAGGTAAGAGTTGAAACTCCTACTTTTAAATTGACTGTCACTCAAAGGTGTAATCAGTATTTCAATTGAATT
The DNA here is from genome assembly GCA_030347435.1 of Clarias fuscus. NCBI lineage: Eukaryota > Metazoa > Chordata > Actinopteri > Siluriformes > Clariidae > Clarias > Clarias fuscus. The sequence continues at coordinate 20,666,780 of CM059211.1, read as the reverse complement.
TAAAATGCATGTGAAGTTGTGAATAAGGACTGTATGAATAGTAACATTTTATTTTCAATCTGCATTCCGAATTAGAGCCATTTCCAAACAAAAAAAAAAGCCAACAAATGCAACAATAATTTCTCACAATCATTAGTTACCTTACTCAGTCAGGTCTGCACCTATCCATTGAAAAGTCACATTTGTAGCAATAAACAGGAGCTTTCATTCAGACCCACAGTGTTGCTACAACCTTCAAATTGTGCTTTCATGTAAATATTATATTTTTTTTGTCTAAAGCATTAATTATGCGTATAAAAATATTAGATGACATTTGAAAAATGTCAGTTTCCCCTGAACCTTTTTCACTTGGTGCAAATATTAAAGAGCAGAGAGACATGAAATAATACATAGGCCAACCCAAAGATCGGTTGGGGCATAGAGCTTTTTTTTTGTAAAGGTAATAACGTGTATCCTCTACAGCACTGTGGTTTGGGGTCATTTTAATTTTGCCAAAAGAACAACACTGTCAAAGAACTCATTTACATGCACCTCGATACATGATAACACGCAAATGGCCACAAGACGCAAAACAGAACTGTGTGTGTGTGTGTGTGTACTCACTCTTCACTGTGGCCGTTCGTGTGCAATTATAAAGGATGGCAAGCTCTCCAAACACTTTCCCAGGACCCATGGTGCACAGCTTCAAGCCTTCTTTTGTCACCTCCACTTTACCATCTGCAAGAAATCAAGTTTAAGTCAAAGAGGAAGAAAATTCCACAGGCTACACATGCACTACCCTGCTCTACTTACTAGCCAATTTCTCGCATTCTCATCAAATATGAAATATCAATTAAGCACGGAGGAAGGAGTAGCACAAATCATTCACTTGGAATTACAAGGTTCTATCTGCATTCTGAATTAGAGGCATTTCCAAATGAAGCCAAAAAATGCAAATCACAAAAAAAAAAACCTCACGTCATGTTAAAACACTGTCACAGAATAAGAGAATGTGAATAACTCATGTGAATTTTCTTATATATTTTCTTATAAACCTTAGAATTCCAAGGGGACAAAATCTCTTGGTCCATGTTTCTTATTGTAATCTCTTTAAAAGTTCTTCCTCTTACTACGTTCAAGATCTGATTTGAAAAAAAATCATTGTACTATAGCAAAAGAATAACTCGACTCAACATTGTTCGAAAGGGATGATGAATGTCTCTACCGAGGAAGCTCACAATGGGAGAACGATCGCATGTTTGTGATGTGTGATCACGCTTTCATGGCTAATCCTCCGCACATGCACGTGAACAGTGGCAGATGTGTTTGCACTGTGCTCCTCTTCAGAGCCAAGAACACTTTCTGTTAGACAACTTTCACTTTGAATTTCTCTCTCTCTCTCTCTCTCTCTGTCGCCTTTTGTCAGAGATGCTCTCTGCAGCCAAACAGATAAAAGCAACCTTTCAGTACTGTTGCATAAACATAAATATTGTTTTAATGTCAATGTGCATTTGTCCCGAACTGTGAAAATAAAGCAGGTGTGGGTTGTTTAATATAACACAAAGCACATCATGACATGAAATGACAATAATATGAGGAGGATTAATAAATGCCCTAAACTACATTATTATTATTATTTATTTTTTTTTCAAATTATGAACTGTCAGTAAACACATTATAACTCCTAGGCATGGACATTCTCAAAGTAAATATGTCTTAAAGGACATTTCTGATTGCAAAGGAGAGCAGTACCAAAATCTAAGGGAGTCAATAGAAGGGGGGGGGGGGGGAGATTAATGATTGCTCTCTCACATACCCATTAAAAAGAATCATTAAAAGAATCATAAAACACAGAGGGAATGAGGACATAATCCTTTATAAGTGAGCAGATAAGAAGAAATCCATCCAGCCTTGACCTGAAATAGCCTTCATCAACCATGGGAAACTGGATGCTGACATCACTCTCAGTTTAAACCTGACTCTCCTTTTGGTTAAAATCAGGATTTCACCAATCCATTGAAACTAAAAAACAACTAAAGAATCTCAGTCCACAGCGTACTATTGCAAAGTAGATTTATAAAACAGATATTCTGACTGACCATTGTCAGTCAGAATCCAAGCATTTATGTCAATAGAACAGTTTAACAAAAAAAAAAAAAATTTAATCACTGAAATGAATTGTGAAGTCAGTGAAGAACAGAATCAAATCAACAATGTTACTCAGGATTATACTATTGTACCGCTACTTAACACACTGAACTGCCTGTTTGAGTCACAAAGTCTCTAAATATCCACAGTAGTAGTGAAGTAAAGACATGTCCAGACATTATATACAACTAAACATTCTGTTTAAATACTAATAACCCATTTTGAATGACCGTGATTTGTTTTGGTGCGCTTTGACAGAGATAAGCCAGTGATCCATTAATTTACTCGCTTTTCTTGATGATATCTATATAAATTTAAGGTTTTGTTGGTACATTGTTCAGAACGCGCTCTTACAATGATGTCTTTTTACGTTTCATACATTGGAGGACCCAAAACCAGACTCTGAAAATGTTCTGTCTGTATGTCCATATGTCTGTCTGCCCAGACAGATTTTGTCACAGCAACACGCAAAACTGGCTGGACAGAATTTAATGAAACGTTGCCAGTCCTTCTGTATTTGCCTGAAGTTAAACCAGTGCCATAAATATAAAAGGCAAGTTATGAGCAGTTATGTGCCAGATTGTAAACTGCAAGTATCCGCATGCATCAAAGTGTGGGCGTGTCTTAAATCGGAGAGAATTTATTCAAACTTTTGCAGTACTTACATATCTGCCTGAAGTTTAATCTGAACCATGAGTGAATTAAAAAATTTTTTAATAACGGATTTAATAATGTACTTCAAAATAAGCTACTTGTTTAAAGTAAACAAACACCTGCACCAATAGATATTCATTAGAAAAGCTAAACTGTAATATTTTGCCTGGGATTATGTAATATTTTCACCACTAAAGTAACAGCGCTTATGTGGAATAAGTGAATTTTAAAGCGCTGGAGTCATTTAAAGACAAAACTTAATCTTTATTCAATCTACTTTTTCCGATTTCTCATCTGTAATTCACTCAAACAGGGAGTGTATTTGGCTGACGATGAAAGAAGTACAACTTATCATAAACAAATCATGAGTTACTCACCCATACTACATTTTATTTCTTTGTATTAATAAGTTAGGCAGAGATTTCTGCCGTACAGGAAGACATGTACGCGGGCTTCAACCTAAAACAACAGTATCACTGATTACTGTATTAGCTGATCAGCTTCTTTTTAGCTGTAACCTTTAACTCTTACTACAGGCTCTTTTCCCATCAACAACTGTATGAGTATAGTCCCTTTAGCCCCATAGAGTGTTATTGTATATAGTGGCCAAAAATTGGGACAGGAGTAATGCTGAGTCATGAACAGGAATTTCAGCAGGGTTAGACAGGGGTGTGGATAAAACCTTTTCACAGGAAATAACTAGAATTAATTTTCACATAAAAAGTCAAAGGGGAAGTGGAAACATGGCAGTGAAAGTGGAAATATGTGTTACTGTACATATATACATAGCTATTACTATTACGTAACGTAACTATTACGATTACTCTGGTTAATGATATTACTGTACTTCAAACACTGTTGAACCAATGTGTCCGAAGCCCCTTAAAACGAGCTGCTAGACTATATGCTGCCTCACAGTTGCCAACTCTTAACTGCTTATTAAGGGGTAACATGTAACAGAAAAAAAACAACTAGATAGTAGCCTTAGTCTAATGTTATAGCATCTCATTTTCATTTAGTTTGAGGCTATATGGTTATGAATGCATTCCTACCCAACCAGCAAGGTACAATAATACTGGGCATAACGTTGTGCATCATAATGTTATGTCTGTAAATGATACACACTCTGAATAAATTTCATTTTACAATGAATAGTAGACCTGCTACACAGTATACAGTCGTGGCCAAAAGTTTTGAGAATTACATAAATATTGGAAATTGGAAAAGTTGCTTTTTTTGCAATTTGCATATACTCCAGAATGTTATGAAGAGTGATCAGATGAATTGCATAGTCCTTCTTTGCCATGAAAATTAACTTAATCCCAAAAAAAAACTTTCCACTGTATTTCATTGCTATCATTAAAGGACCTGCTGAGATCATTTCAGTAATCGTCTTGTTAACTCAGGTGAGAATGTTGACGAGCACAAGGCTGATTGGGTTAGAATGGGAGACTTGACATGTTAAAAGGAGGGTGATGCTTGAAATCATTGTTCTTTCATTGTTAACCATGGTGACCTGCAAAGAAACGTGTGCAGCCATCATTGCATTGCATAAAAATGACTTCACAGTCAAGGATATTGTAGCTACTAAGATTGCACCTAAATCAACAATTTATAGGATCATCAAGAACTTCAAGGAAAGAGGTTCAATTCTTGTTAAGAAGGCTTCAGGGCGTCCAAGAAAGTCCAGCAAGCGCCAGGATCGTCTCCTAAAGAGGATTCAGCTGCGGGATCGGAGTACCACCAGTGCAGAGCTTGCTCAGGAATGGTAGCAGGCAGGTGTGAGTGCATCTGCACGCACAGTGAGGCGAAGACTTTTGGAAGATGGCCTGGTGTCAAGAAGAGCAGCAAAGAAGCCACTTCTCTCCAAAAAAAACATCAGGGACAGATTGATCTTCTGCAAAAAGTATGGCGAATGGACTGCTGAGGACTGGGGCAAAGTCATATTCTCGGATGAAGCCTCTTTCCGATTGTTTGGGGCATCTGGAAAAAGGCTTGTCCGGAGAAGAAAAGGTGAGCGCTACCATCAGTCCTGTGTCATGTCGACAGTAAAGCATCCTGAGACCATTCATGTGTGGTGTTGCTTCTCACCCAAGGGAGTGGGCTCACTCACAATTTTGCCCAAAAACACAGCCATGAATAAAGAATGGTACCAAAACATCCTCCAACAGCAACTTCTTCCAACAATCCAACAACAGTTTGGTGAAGAACAATGCATTTTCCAGCACGATGGAGCACCGTGCCATAAGGCAAAAGTGAGAACTAAGTGGCTCGGGGACCAAAATGTTGGAAACTCCCCAGATCTTAATACCATTGAGGTCAATCCTCAAGAGGCGGGTGGACAAACAAAAACCCACTAATTCTGACAAACTCCAAGAAGTGATTATGAAAGAATGAGTTGCTATCAGTCAGGATTTGGCTCAGAAGTTGATTGAGAGCAGCCCAGTCGGATTGCAGAGGTCCTGAAAAAGAAGGGCCAACACTGCAAATACTGACTCTTTGAATAAATGTCATGTAATTGTCGATAAAAGCCTTTGAAGCGTATGAAGTGCTTGTAATTATATTTCAGTACATCACAGAAACAACTGAAACAAAGATCTAAAAGCAGTTTAGCAGCAAACTTTGTGAAAACTAATATTTGTGTCATTCTCAAAACTTTTGGCCACGACTGTACACACCAAAACAAAGTTGCACTCTGTAATATTTTGCTGGACAGCCTTTGGCATTCCCCATAGGATGGTTTAAGCAACATCACAACATTTAATTCCGTTCAGAGTTCCAATAATTTCTGGCTGACATCTTGTTTTAATGTTTGGAGGGTCAAACCACTCCATAAAGTCTTCTTAGGCACATTCCATAGATTTTCAACTGTGTTAAGGTCAGGACTCTGTGATTGCCAGTTTATGTAAGAAAAAATGATTCCTCATGCTCCCAGAACAACGATTTCACAAACAGAGCCTGACGAGTCTTGGCACGGTCTTTGTATGGGATATGCCAGTGCCCTTGATGGGATAACCTTGTCATACAGTGCATTAAGGTCACCAGCTGACTTAATTTTATTGCCACATAACATTGCTGAGTCTAGAACTGACCAAGTGAAGCAACTGCAGATCACAACACTGCTTTCATAATTGCGCGCAACCCTGTGACTTTTTGTTACATGATGTCTGTGAAAATGCTCTTATTTCACAATTAAACATACAGTAGCTGTGATTTCTACTATTGATTTTTTTACAATGTAACTTCACCAAGTGACCTTCACCAAGTGACCTCCACCTTCACCAATATGAAAGCCTAGTTATTTATTATTTTTATAACTTTTCGTCCACAAACTTTACAATTACCAACATCCTTTGGGGTTTTAATAATGTATTGGACATTTTATCAGACTGTCTGGACAGCTCCAAGTTTAAAATGTACTCATGAAATGAACATGAAAAGTATTATTGTACTTGTTATATTCATATCACCTGTTTATAACCAATAAACCCTCTGTCAGCTTGCTGTTCTTCTTCAATATTCTTCTTTAACAAACCTATTATACAGTGAAACCTTAGATTGCGAGTAACTGTAGTAGTGAGTGTTTTGCATAAGGAGCACATTTTTAAAATAATTTTTAACTTAAAAAACAAGGTCTTGATATAATGAATGGTACGCATGCGCTTTGTCTGCCGAGTGTCACGCAATCACAACTGATCCAATCTAAACCATATTTTTGGGATGAGGAATAAATCATCACAGTTTCCATTATTTCTTATGTGGAAAATCACTTTGATATATGAGTGCTTTGATATACAAGCACGCTTCCAAAATGAATTATGCTCACAATCCAAGATTTAACTTTACAATGTAAATTGTCGTTGCTAGACTTTGGATGCTCTTGTTGTGGGGTTGCCACAGCAGACTTCCCGATCTGCACACAACTTGTAAAAGATGGTAAAAGTTTTTATTATTCTGCACTTTTTAAGAGATTTTCCTGTCTTGTTTTTGTAGTTCCATGCATGAATCAGAAGTCATCCACGATTGCCTATAAGCAACTGTGAGAGAACCTAGAGGTTTATGAGTGAGAAAAAAGTAGGCAAAACATACTTCTCTCATCCCTTAGGGCTCTAGCTAGTTGTCAGCATTTTTTCTTTCTATTTAATACAGGGGAAGTACAGGGTTTGTGTTTATGTACACGGTCACACTAGTTCCCTGCCTTCGTCTAACATTCAGTATAACCCAGTTAAGACACCTCAAAGCCAAAATTCTATTCTAAATTACTGCCCTATGGCAGTTATAAACTGATAGGTTTGTTTGCTTATAGGCATCATTCATGATGTCACATATACACAATGTTAACAGGATATGTTCCAGCTGTTGCTAACAGGATGTGTTCATGCTCACACACTTCTCTCCCAATAAGGCCTGCAGAATCGGTAATAGGAAGTCCAGAGTCAGCCTTAAGGTCAAACTATGTGTTCTTTTTTTTCTCAACACATGCTGTCCCACATCACTAATCATCCAAAAGAGCAGGAAGTCATGTATGAGCAACATGACCTCTAGCCACTCTCTGAGCCATGCACAGGAAGTTATGACTATTTTAGTCAAAAGCATTCTGGTTTGCCGAGCTTGTCACATTTTTTATCATATACTATTTGACTACAATTAAAACGTCAATTAAACAACATGCTTTAAATGTCAACATGTGGGTAAATGGGTCAACAAGAAGGCACAATGACACCTTTGCTACAGCACTCATCTTTTCCAGTGATAATAAATGTACAAGATAATTGCAAAAAGTATATATATATATATATATATATATATATAATTTTTTTTTATGCGTATAACATCATGGTTCAATATTTAGTATTTACATTAAATATTCTCTGTTTCATTACAACATGTTGTACTCATTTTATCTACAGACTATTTCTTATCCAGCTGAGTGACCAGAAGAGAGAGAGAAAGACAAATATTAATTCCCATTTGTATTGCCATTAACCGGCCATGTTTGTTCTGTCTCAATCATTAAACAGAAATGTTCAGGCAATTTAGTCATATCTTCTTGTCCTAATTCTGTGCAAACCACAAATGATTCAGCACATGATCAATAATAGGAAGGACACAAGTTCAGTGAATCACATGCGTTTTGAAATGGAATAAAATATCACAGCAAAGATATTAAATGGAAGGAAATTATTTAGTTATTTCTTGCTACATAAGAAATATATAAAATAGGGAATACTCAAAAACAAGTCAATAGTGCTTGTCTGAGCACACCCATTACAGTATGTGGAGTTCCACAGACTTGAGCTTGATATGCACTAGTATTGCTGAACCTTTTGGTTAACAAAAAAGTTAACAATTAATCACATAAAAATCTAAATATTTTATGTACTGTAGAATGCTCTAAGTCTCCTGGGATAGGGTCCAGGTCCCGCGCAACCCTGTAAACAGGATAAAACAGTAAGATATAGACGATGAACGAGTGAGTGAGAAAGGAAATACTTTTGAGTTGATAAATTATAGCAAACATACTCTTATTGAAATCATTTTTTGCCATTATTTGCCATTAGCCTAGAGAAATATGTTTAAATGCGAAACTGTACATTTATTCGTTACGTAACACAACTTAAATTGCAATCAAAATAATCACAGTGTGATTTTTTGACTAAAAAGAACATCACAGTGGTTTTTTTTTTAACTCATGCACCTCTGTTTGAAGGTCATGAGTTTAAATCCCAGCACTGTCGAGCTGCTACCACTGGGCCCTTGAGTCAGACCCTGACTCTCAACTTGTTACTTCGACAAATGTTATAAATAAACTTTTTTTTGTTTCATTGATGTTCACAAATGAAAAAACAACTCCACACAGCTATGCTCAAAAATCAAGTGGATTTTCCTAGAAAAGTGGAGGTTAATACAACAGTAAATCTAGACTAAATCTGGAAAGGGGAAAAAAAGAGAAGTATATGTGTAATTCTTCTAATCTACGAAATCATGAATGAGGAAACCACCCACATTTGTATCACTAAAGAAGCTATAAAGGCCGAAACACTGTCTCTCTGAAACATGCCCTCGACCAAGTAACTAGACAGGTTTAATGGCCTGCAGCAACTGATTCACAGACCACTGTCTCGGCTGGCATTTCTTTCTGATTGGACGTCATTAAAAGAACAGTATCAGTAAAGATTAATACGACATCTGAAACTCATTAACAGTGCAAAATTTCGTGCTTGGTCTCTTCTTTGGTAAGGCCATCATAATTATCTGAAATATCTCCTCTCATGTGACTCCTATCATAGCCTTGTCTGTGGAGTTTATAGAACTTCATATACCGACCAATTAGTCTGAGATTGCTTTTAAAAATTACTACCAATGGGATTTCCAATACAGTTGGAAACTACAGAAAATATTTACAGTTCAGTGGCTGTGCTGATGAGGACCGCTGTGCATTTGTAGCCCATCTCAGGATCGTTAGGTGTTAGGCTGAAATACACCCTGCATGCATGCTCACATTTTTTAACACACTTATTCACACCTAAGGGTAATTTGTCTTACTCAATCTGTTTACTGGCAAGTTTTTGGTAGATGGAAAAAACTGGAGGACAGGATGGAAATGGAAATGCATTTTTACTGTACATTGAATACATGCGCAGTTATGCTGCACAGACAGGAACCCAAACTCAAATTAAGGAATTCATAACTAAACAGAGGTGTCCGATTCATATCAAAAAGACAACACAACACTCTGCCGAATGATCTTGGAAACCCTTTAAATGTAGCCAAGTGCACTTACTTTGCCACTAGAGAGGGAACAAAGAATCCTCTCACCCTTAGAATAAACAACTTGTGCTTGTAATAAAATTCATCCTCCTTTCCTCAGGAAAGTACAAAGATGACATGAAGTGAACTTATACACAAGTGTCCCTATTCTAAACTTCAAATTTGCACCGATATCAACAGAGAATACGGAGACATAGGGGTGTACAAGAGAGCGGACTTGATCAGTGAGACAGCAGTTCCTTTTTTGCTGAAAAACGTGCATTCTTTGATCCGCTGGATTAAAACCTCCCTGCTCTCAATCCTATCAACTGATAAGAATCAAGGGCCTCAAGTCAAACGTAACACACAAAAGCAAGGCATAGGGGAGCATCTGAGCAACTGAGTGAGTGCTCCAACAACAATGGTATGGGGGTTATTTTTTATTTATTTATTTATTTATTTGCACAAAGACTGGGCTCAAGGCATCAGTTAAACCTTTCCACACCTATATGTTTGTTTTGTTGTCCTTATGAGGACAATTCACTGGCATAATTATTAATGCAGATAATGAAAGCAAACCTGCATTTTCTCCTTAGAAGGGAGAAGCTACAGTACTGTATATCAAGAGCTCATGTAATCCCCATATGCCCACACACACACACCTGTGTTTAGTGTTTACAGTTTGTTGGGGTTGGCAGCATGAGAATCTCATTATGTATCATTGCATACAGTGCTCCTTATCCATCTCACAGTACCACTTGAAGCTTACATCCTCAAAGTAGTTTTGCTTTTTTTATTAAACTTGCCACTTTTAAAAACTGTTCTTTTTACTACCATTCTTAAAGAAAATTCGTACTCACTTGCTCACTCATCGTCTATACAGTTTAATACTATATGCAGGTTGACCTGCAGAGGACCTGGAGCCTATCCCAGGAGACTTAGAATATGAGGCGGTGGACGCCATGGACAGGGTGACAATCCATCACAGGGCACACACTCATTCACACAATACAGGCAATTTAGGTACAACAGTTAGCTTAATCTGTATGTCTTTGAGTCATACTTGGAGTGTGGGAGGAAACTGGAAGTACCGAAGGAAACCCACCTACAATAACACAGGGAAAATATTTGAACCTGGACTCTGGAGGTGCAAGGTGACAGTCCTAACCACTAAGCCACTGTGCCGCCAATTATTTTATTCATTTAATAAATTAATTATGGATGTTATTAAATTGGTTGTATTTCATTCAAATGTTTTCAAATTTTCATTATTTAAGTTAATTTGAATTATCCTATTTTCTCTTTAAAAAAAACGTTATTAATACATAATGTAAAGCACTTTGAATTACTGTTGTGTAAGAAATGTTCTATATAAATAAACTCGCTTGCTCCCTTGAACTACTTTCATTCACATTTGCACTATGCACATACAGCACGAGAGAAAGACACAGAGAAAGCACGAAAAGAGAAATATTCTACAAATAAGAATATATGCTTCTACACACTTACGGACCTTTTTTTGATCACTTCACAGTCTAACTCACTGCTGCAAACTCTGCATGCATAAAGAATAAGCATGACTGCTTATTGGTCATAAGCATGTGACCAATAAGCAGTCATGCACACGAGGCTCAAAAGTGAGCACTGTAAGAATTTTTACAACACTTTAATCAGATGCTATGTGTTTGGAACTATGCCTTAACCAGAATACACGCAAAACACGGACCTGTCCCTTACCTTCCATTACGTAGACAAGAGACCCTACATCGCCCTCTTTAATGATGCAGCTGTCCTTGCCATAGTCCACTGGGTACATGCAGTCCACTATCTCCTGGATCTGGGATAGCTCCAGATTCTTCATGAAATCATTGTCTAAGATGGCTTCTTTGATCAAGTCCTTGGACCTGTGTAAAGACAATATTAAAATGAAGAAAAATATCACAGAAATCATTACGTCAATATGCATGACCAGTGATGAGCTCATGTGCTTTGCTCATCTCTGATCAGTCTCTTCTGGCTCAAACCATCAAATCCATTAGCATAGAAACCAAAGGCAGACATGTGATTAAATAAGGTCACTTATCCCTCTCCTTATCCAGAATTCTACCATATCAGGATACCTCTGAGGATATTTTATAAATGGGGATGGATGAGATTTCAATCATATTTTAAATGAAAAGCTGCACACACTTACGCGCAGTATTTTTTTCACAGTACAGTCATCCACACAACAGCTCATGTTTAGAAAAACATCTCAGATAATGAATATGCAATGTAACCTTTCTCTCCAGGAAAAAAAAAAACAGACATAGAATATTATCCTCATCAGAGAAATGATTATAGTTTTGAATTGCATATTACCTCAAAGCAAATGCAAATCACTTTTATTCGAATGAGAATGCGCGTTGTATGAACACATCTTCAAAATGCAAAGTACTGTGCCCCAAAAAATGACAAAACAACATAAGAAAATCGAAATTATGTTTTAAATTCTCGTGTTTGCTGATGCCGAATGTTCTCTCACAATATGATCACTTTAAAGACAAAGTAAGCAATGACATCGGATGAGGAGAGGGGCTAAAACATATGTAATATTGATCAATGGCTCAACAATAACCAGCCAGTAGGATTGAGCATAATGGCATAAAAAGGATAATGTTATGATTCTATATTAATAAGAATGATTAGTCTAAACTTTAAATTTCTCTTGCAAAGCTATTTAAAGGGGAAAATTTTATAATAAGAGACTAATTATCCACATTGTTCATGTTCATTTCACTTGATACGGTATTTCACACACATGCACATACCTGACATATATTAAAACTCAATAAGAATCAAATCCAGATGCTGTTTCACTTTGTGTAATTATGTCTTATTGGCAAAACATGGGTCTACTCTCTGGGCTACAAAGAGTTCAGCTTAAGTCTTATTATTTATTTATTTATTTATTTATTTCTATCCAATCGTATTTCTGTTGCTGATGCTGTTGTACGTGATACTGTAATTTCATGTAATGTCATTTGTAATGTAAAAGTTAAAAATATTCTACCTTAAGCTATTTATGACTAACAAATAATTTAATGTGAATGTCAAAATAAAAACTCGTTCAAGTTTCAAAAAGCTTATTCAAGGAACTGACCCTGGATCTAATCCACAATAGCAGCATGTCTGATACACAATCAATGAGCTACATTTTACAAAATTACAACGTTAAGCCAGATACAGCCCAGGGCTTGTAAAGCACTCGTCAATATTCTTCTATTTTCTAAGAACAAAGACACAGAAGGTGCTCTTTAGATTTCATTTCCGCTGTCAGTGGGCCATGTCATCGTTTCATCAAGTTCATGTCAGTGTGGCATTAGCACCTACAGAATCTCATTTCTGTCTTTCTAAAACAAGGTCAGTGATACTGGACATATGCCAGATGTCAGATTTAGCTGCTAAAACACACAAACTCTCCCATTCACCACACACTGTTTACATTCCACAGGTATGCTGCACCGGTGAAGAAAAACAGTGCCCGTTTCGAGCCCTGCATGATTCCTCCTAGTATGTACTTTCTTCACTGAGACGTGTGGATATCCATAGCTAAAGTAAAAATCATACCCAGTAGATTATTTTGTATGTATTCATGTTTAAGATTCTTTATAAGAAATCATTATGGAATTGATGGATCAGAGACTTTTTCATACCTCTAAAAGCAGCTCTTTATCTTTCATAAGCAGCTTGACAACCAAAAATTAGACCAAATTCAATGTTTAGTGAAACACAAATGAACATAATGACAAATCTGTGTCTGTTCATTAAATGAACTTTCAGTGAGTATTTTTCTAACCGTCTAATGTAATGCAATTCAAGCGAGCCTGGATCTGTATTGCACAATCAGCTTTTATTTCTAATCTTTATCATTTTTTTTTTTTATTCTGTATAAAAGAATCTTCAACAGGATCTGATTTTTTCCTTATTATATTTCTCTTGGTTTTTAGGGGCTTAAGGGGTAAGTGTTAGAATTAGAGAGTGAGCTTCTGAGAAGGCATAGTCAGGGAGGCTGACAGATTTATACCCACAGGAGGATCATGGTACTGGCCTCATTTACAACAAATGACCCCTGGAGTTTCCAGTGAATTGCCCTTCTTAAGACGCTCTACAATTCTTTTTCTGTTTGACTTGTGGTTTTTACTTCTTTCCTTTCGTAAGTAGATTCATATCCTACAGGTCTGAAGGAACAAGCACAGAATACTTCCCTTAAAAGGACAAAACTGAGAGTCAATTAGACGGGGAAACAGAGACAGTGACATGAAAGACAAAAGAAAGTTGCTGGCTGAAGGAAAAAGAAAAAAGGAATAAAAGCATCAGAGAGCACAAGCGCACAGTTCAGGTAAAAGCCAAAAGTTCAAATAACAGTCTGAGTATCTAAGTACTGGACTGTTTTTTAGCAAAAATTCTGTGTAATTCTGTTCTTTGACTGATATATTTTTTAATTTATTTATATAATCAAAGAACTAATATTTAAGGCATTTTTAAAGTGTGTGATGTAAAAAACTATTTTGATGTTTCTAACAGTTAAGATCAATTGTGAAGATGAAGAAAAAACACATCTACAGACGTAAAGACTCAAGCTGCAAAACTGCACAGTTTATTTGATTCTTATGAATATGTATTTTACAAATTAAAAAAAAAACATAATTTCATATGCTTAATACCACTAAGTACTTCACCAGTAGTGCCATTACTTTTTCACTCCATAGCAAATGAATAAAGTTCATAATTCATAATTAAGACTTTCAATGCTGCTTCTGTCATATACCCAGTGGCGGTTTTAGGCATGGGCGAACTGGGCAGCCGCCCAGGGCGGCATTTTTTCACGACTCCAGGGGGGGCGGCACTTTGGGGAAAATGCATCGGCGCGCCGCTAAACATTTTTTTTTTATATATAGATATGTGACTTTGGCACTGCGGCGCCCCTGTGCAGGTTTGCTGAAAAGGTGCCGTGCACTGAAGCTGTGAGAAGTGGAAAGGAGAGCAAAGGGGAGGGGAGGGAGCACGGAGGAAAGTTCACCTCTCCCAAAAGGAGGGGAAATCCATCCAGTGGTGGGCTAAACACCTTGACTTTCTTACAAATAGCGGCACACATTTCATTTACAATATTATAAAAACAGAGCCATAATTTATTCAATTGTGTTTTTTCAAAATTATGTGAAATGACTAATAAAAATGGTAATAAAATGAATAAATGATCATGTGGAGGTGAATTGGTTTAGTCCTGACTTCTAGTTGTGAGTGACAGGAGGGGAATGGGTGGGGAATCAGTTGATTGTCGATTTCAAAATAAACAGCAATGGGGAGAAAAACGCCAAGGCTGTCAGGTGCCCAATTTAGAAAAAAGAGAAAAGAAGAGGAGAAACGAGCAAAAGATAAAGGTCTGCAACAACGTTCTCTCTGTATGATTACTGTATCATGTCAATGAAGTTCTAATGATGATTAGTGTTATAACGTTAGGTTTGTTAGCCGTCTTGCTAGTCTAGTCTTGCAGATAAGGAGCTGGCAGAGCAATGAAGGGCACTCTGATTTGGACAGTAGTGAGCTTGTGCAGGAAATCAAGAACTTCCCTCCCCTGCCATTAAAAACCATGACCCTCCTTGAGCTCATCACTTTTATTCATGAAGAGGATCTATCGGAGATCTACCCCAACTTTTGGACTGCTCTCAGAATTGCACTTACTCTGCCAGTGACTGTGGCTCAGAGAGGAGCTTTTCAAAACTGAAGTTGATCAAGTCATATCTGAGATCAACCATGTCTCAAGAACGGCTCACTGGCCTTGCTATCATCAGTATCGATCACTCAATGGGGGAGCACATCTTGTACGATGACATTATTGATGATTTTGCATCAAGGAAGGCCAGAAAGGTCAGATTTTAGTTTCTGTTTTGTTTACACAATATTTAACTATATTTTATCAGTATTTTATTCTTAATAAAAGTGATATGTAAAAGACAGTATATTTATTTAAGTGTGTGATATTGTTTTGAGTGATTTGTGCAATAAAACAACATTGTTTCTGCAATATTATGATTTAGTGTAATTTTTTTAAATTGTGTGCGGCGGAGGGGAAGGGGGGCGGGGGCGCCCATAGGCGGTCTCGCCCAGGGAGTAAATCAGTGTAGAACCGCCACTGTATATACCACTTTTATAATGTTATATTTTGTAGGCAGTTTAGAACATAATCAAATGTTTGTTAATGAACTTGCCAAGTTTTGGTGAGAAAAGGGGACTACATGAAAAAGTACCTATGATGGTGGATTCTTTTGGACTGTTTAGGTGGTTCCTAAATCTCAGGATCATGAGTTCTGCTAAGTACAGTACTATCCAACCAGCTGATATTTTAGACATGAAACAAGCTTATTAGCAAAACAAACATTTAACAACAAGTAAAAGAAGTTTTAAAGAAGCACAAAACTGAAGCAAGGCTGTTAATGTTACTATTAATATCATTTGTCAGTGTGTTGCTCATTTTAAAACCAGTGGTTTGTCGAACAAATGCACTAGGTTTTGTGGTTATCTTTATGATTTAGAATTTAAAGATGAAGGAGGAAAGCCATGCAGACATAGGAGAACATGCAAAAACTTGCACAGACAGTAACCAGAGCTCAGGACTGAGCAGGGGAACATGGATTTGTGAGTTTTACTACCGGCTTTTTTTACTACAGGCTTTTTTATGCAAAAATGAAATCTGACAAATTTTATCCCTACATAGTCAGATTTCTTTCAAGTTTTAAAGTTTTTGACTGTTCTATCTCAGTCTCACATCTCTGAACTTCTACTCCTACACTCCTGTACATGTGAAACGTCCCTAACTTTTCCGTATAGCCCAAGCTATATTACTGTATAATGCAGTAAGTGTGACTAGACATCCTTAGATCCCTCATATTTCAGAAAATCTATTTTGTAAAAAACAGTGTATATATGGGAAGTAACAAAACAATATATGAAAAGTGTGGCAGGCTGGAAAGTAAATAAATGCAAATGTTATTTATTCAGTTATTTAACATTCAAATCAACCACATACTTACTGGTGTGGTCAGATGTTTATGTCTACTCATAACAAAGATGAATTTCAGCAGAATTTGGGCTTTCAATTCATTTTAACTGGTTTTGTCTGGGGCAGAATGATTGTACAACATTTAACAGAAAAAAAACAGAAGATTTATAGCACAGTGTTTCAACTGTTTTGGGTTTTCTGAAGTCAAAACAGGGTAAAAAATATACACCTGCCTAGATTATTAATTTAGTTGTATAAGTCCCAAAATGTATTTTAATTTCCTAAATCCAAAGCCTCCCAATGTCCAACAGACCTGAGAAAGATTTGCACAAGTCAAGAATGTTCCTAAGAGACATTTCTAAGCAACTGCAATGTCCAACATCAGGTCAAACAACTGTGTGCAAGTACGAGTTATTAAGATGTGTAGTCACAATGTCCAAGCTGTCCCCTCACATGAGTTGAAATGGTTTGGAGGGTCAGGAACGAACCTGAAACCACAAGGCCACAGGCCTGCCATGAACAGGAAGCTGCTGGGACACAATTGTCATTATGTACTGTCATGCAAACTTTACTGAAAGGTTGCCATCCAAGAAAGAATCCCCTACTCCCAAATCGACACCTTCAAGCTCGATGAATATTTGCAGCGGAGTACAAAGACAAAAAAGAAAGGTTTGGATATTTGGAGAAGTACAGGTACAAGGTATTAAGCCTCAAGAACACTACCAACTGTTGAGCCTGCTTTGGAGCGGTTTTGCTGTCAATGGATCTAACGATCTAACCTCAGAAAACAGCATAGCCTAGACCTGGACAACAAGACACTAGCCCCACATGCATATCAAAGCTTGCTGTGGAATAGAGCAGGCTAACATTAATCCTTTGAAGCTTTGACCCTATCTAAAATTTGTGAACCATGCGTAAAACTTGGGTCCACGCCAGAAATCATAATTAAATTGAAAATTACAAATTCTGCCAAGGAGTGAGGATAAATAATCGACCAGAATTCTGCCAGAAGCTTGTTGATGACTGCCAAAAGAAGCTCCTCAAGTTAAAGTTTTGACACTGTTAGCCTCTGCTTTGTTTAAAAATAAATAATAATAATAAAAGAAACAATAATAAATTGCACATTCATAGGCACAGTAGCTTGCCTTGCACCTCCAGGGTCTGGGTTCGATTCCTGCCTCGGGTCTGTGTGCATGGAGTTTGCATTTTCTCTTCGGTTTCCTCCAAAGACATGCAGATTAGGCATGTATGAATGAGTGGGTGTATGTGTGTGCCATGCAATGGATTGGCAATTTCCCCTTTGCCCTAAGTCTCCTGGGATAGGCTCCAGGCCCCCGCAACCCTATTCAGGATAAAACGGCATGGACGATGAGTGAGTGTACAATCATTTTTCCCCAGATAAGAGCAGTCTAAAGAAACAACTGAAAGACTAATATTGCCCTGAGTGAGTGTATGTAAACTTCTGACTGCAACTAAGAAAGGTTATCATTAAAACAAACGTTTTTTTTTTTTAAGCCAACGCAATGATGAATAGAAACGCCTAACATAAAGGCTGCCTGAAAAGCCGTTTTTTCTACATCACTCTTCTAAAAGCTAAAAGTAAAGCAAACAAACCAGAGATTTATCTCCGAAAAGCAGAATAGTGGATAAATGGGATTGATTAACGTTCCTTTCAAATATATCTCAGCAATGGATACTATCTGTGTGTTGTGTTCAGAACAACACACAGATAGTATCCATTGCAAACTAAAATCCTCTGTGTTTTTAGTTTGAACCACTCAGTATAATTGTTTTGTAAATCAACAGCTTCTATTTCTTTATTTTTGCAATAACAAAAATGACCGTACATTAGGTCAGGCCAAATTACAAGGAATCAGGATCAGACAATGTTGAGTTAGTCTTAGGCTTGCATTCATTTAAAGAAACATTAGCTTTAGAGAGTTCAGTTGAACATTGAAGAATAAGACCATTAAACAACACAAGACTGATTAGTATTATGCAAATTAGGGAAATAACCGCACAATTGTAACATTCATAGTTGAAACACACATTTGCTAAGTTAAAGTACAAACAGTATAAACACATCCCCTTAACTTTCCTCTACCTAAAAATATATATATTTAACCAGTCTGTGTTAAACTTTGATTAATTATCTTTCACTGACAAAAATAGTCCCCTGACTCAGGACTAACTTTTCTGTTAAGTTTGACGTTTGTATTCACCGAGCCGTTGATTTTTATCTACTGGTTTCAGGTGATCATACTATACTGGCTTCTTAGCCTGAGATGCTCACAGGAAACTTTCTGTTAAATAATAAATTCAAAAACTATACCTAGGTGAGTTACCATAAAAAACTGCAATCTCTACAGAAGCTCAAATTATCACTTTAATGCACTTGTCATGGTCTAATGTTGTGTATATGACTAAAACGCATTAAATACATATATGTTTCAGCATTTATTGATTAGTCAGTGTGTTACAGAGGACATCACATTTATCATAAAGTCCAGCTTGAGTAGGCTTCAATATTTAGTCTATTTACAATACAAACTAATGACAGTTTGAATACAATCTGCCTGCACAAAAAAAAAAAAAAAAAAAGACATTCAGAGTTCAGTGCTGGTGTAGGAACATACAAATTATGTTCTTTTAAACCAGCTGTATTTTTCCCTGAAGAATCCTGCCCACATCTACAAGTAGTCATTACTTCCTGGTGCAGCTGGAACATGGTTTTACATAATTTTGTTAAACTGAACAGAAACCACTCATGATTGGCTTCAATTTAATGTAGAAATTGCAGAGGATATTGTATACAAATGACAAACAGAATACAGATATGCATGTATACATGTTATTTGGAGTGATATTCACAGCTTCTGAGCTCACTGCTCACTGTGTAATTGATTAAACTGTTAGGTGTTACAGCTGCATTGCATCTCTCCCACTAGAAGGCAAAACTTCTACTGGTTTCCGGCCCCTGGATGCAAATTGCATTAGAGAGATCCATTCCACAAGCTCATGTATGCAAACGAACAGGTGACTGAATCCCACTGCTATCACACTCTACAACAACAACAAGCCGGTACTTCATTACTTCCTTAGTGATACCGTGTTAATGTTTACATTCTATTTCACACAGCACTTTACTATATTTCACATTATTGTGTTTTTTTCATTATAATTGACGTCATTTAAAATGTTGGTAAAGCTGACATGTCACCAGGATGATGCATAGCATTGAGTTTCATACAACTACTTTGATAAGCAAATGATCTTTCCATTAAGCAAAAGAGGCACTGGCAAATTTAAGCCCTTTAGGAAGTAGAAACCGTTTGCAATGTGCTGAAAAGTACTGACACACTACGCATTTGTTAAGCCTACAGTATTCCTGATATCCCAGCTGTAAAAAAATATTCAGTAGTTCATTGAAAGCTAAAATAAATTGCCATGGAAATAACTTGTATATCCTGAGCATCCTGTTGATATGCACCAGTCAACCTGTATAGAACTTTTTTTTTTCAATTAACTGTACAGATTCAGTTTGAGTTTAGATTAATTAAGGATGCATTTTTAATTAGGGTTTTTTTTTTTTTTTTTGCTGACAATTCCTAAATTGCAAACAGTGTCAAACGTTTATATGGCCGGCATTCACAGAATAATCAGTATCCTTTGCTGACTTATAGCACAGGATGGTCCCCCTGTCCTGCACATTTCAGTGTGTTCCCTTGTTTTTAGCCAAACTGATTCAACTATTTAGCTAATTAACATCCCAACCTCCTGAGATGAAAAAAAAGTCAAAGGCTTAGGTGCATGTGCCATATACACTACTGCGCTTCTTACACTTGTGCCATGGCGTATAACAGAGCACAAACCCAATGCAACAAAGTCGCTTTAGAGTAAACCTACTGTGAACTCTTGTGGCAGAAGGGTAGCGTGACATGGCTCAGGTCCTGGATGTCGAAGGCGGTGGGCTCGGCGGAGATCGCCTGCCTCTTGGTGCGCTGCTGCTCCTGCAGCTCGCTCTCTTTGTGCACGCGCTGAGTGGCTGGCCGGATCACGGAGCGGTATTTATCCAGCTCGTTCTGT
This sequence comes from Clarias fuscus, assembly GCA_030347435.1. Taxonomy (NCBI): domain Eukaryota; kingdom Metazoa; phylum Chordata; class Actinopteri; order Siluriformes; family Clariidae; genus Clarias; species Clarias fuscus. The sequence continues at coordinate 20,646,121 of CM059211.1, read as the reverse complement.
AGTTTCTGAATGAGCTCGTCTTTCTGATCCAGCTCGAGCTCCAACTCATCAATGAGAGCATCTCTCTGCCTGAGTTCTTCGATCTTCTCCTGTAACGCGTACTGCAGGTCCCTCAAAGTGCCCATGGCTCTCGCGCGCTCTCTCTCTCTCTCTCTCTCTTTCTCACACATACACACACGCATAAACACTTTCCCACGCTCTCTCTCTCTTTCACTTACTTTGCCACTGTTCTAACTTTCTCAGAGATACTTCACTGACAGAAAGCAACGCGCGGAAGCGTGGCCCGCGTGTGTCAGAGGTGTCGGCAATAGAAGCATCGCAGTGCGCGCGCATCTGTGCTGGAGAATGTGGAGTGTGCTCGCGCTGTGACAGTCCCCGCTCCTTCTCGCGCACGTCACAAAGCGCGGGACTCCTCACCCCTCAGGATTCCTCAACTACGAGCAGGAACCCAAACTACATACAGTACTACCAAGCTCCCTAACTACAATAATACGTCAGCAGGTTACCATAGCGACCAAAACGGCACTCGTGTCTTTACAGCATGCTGTCAGTGGTGCAATTATGTCATTTGAAGGTTTTTGACAACTGGGGCATGCTAAATACATCACTGGCCGAATTCCCGTGTTTCTCCCAGTAGGGTCTAATAAAGGCCTATCACGTGTGAGCTGAATCATCATTACATGGTAACTTGATGTCCAAACTGAATCTTGTAAGGTAAATAAAAAAGTGACAGATGAATCTTTGTCAGTTGATCACTAATATATATATATATAAATAATATCATCTGCTTTCCTCTCACAGTCCATAGTGTGTGAATAGTGTAATTGTCCATAGTGTGTGAATAGTGTAATTGCCCATAGTGTGTGAATGACCATGTGTGTGTGTGTGTGTGTGTGTGTGCGCGCCCTGCGATGGATTGGCACCCCATCCAGGGTGTATCCTGCCAAAGGCAAAAAAAATAAAATAAATCGTCTATATACCTTTATAGTGTATACCGTATTTCTAATATGAATAGACAGAAAATATCAACGATTTCTGAGCAAACCATTTTTAAAACGCGAAAGTGAATCATTGCTTTTCCGCAGTATTATGGGGATTTAAGGTTTATAAAGGAAAATGAAATGTATTACGATCACATGATAGGGCGTGCTGTTGTGATGAATATCAGCATGGCTGATCAGCCCTAGTGATATTTAGCACAACCCAAGGTCCTTGAGCGTGATATTGCTTTTAAAGGGCAGTTCCTCCAACACCATTTATTATCAAAACAGTGATCCAAAACATATCCTTCCATGACTGGCAGAAATAACAAACCATGACTGGCGGAGCTGGCAACCAACAGTTAGTGTAATTAACTGGTGTAAAAGTAGCCAAAAGGCAAGGAGAATAAACCATGGCGGTGGTGGACAGTCATGTAAACCTCATAGGTTTCTCTTTATATTAACACTTCGCCTGCCTTCATTTGCATATGAACTTGAGTAACATCCAATTCTTAATCCACAAGGTTTAGGAGTGTGTTTATGGGAATTTTTGATTATTCTTCCAGAAGCGCATTTGTGAGGTCAGACACTGATGTTGGACAAGAACACCTGGCTCGCAGTCTCCGTACTAATATATCCCAAAGGTGTTCCGCTAAAGCATTAAGAGTTTGTGGTTCGAGTTGCTGTCGTTCCCAATCGATTCCACTTTGTTATAATACCACTAACAGTTGATTGTGAAATATTTAGTAGCGTGGAAATTTCACGACTGGACTTATTGCACAGGTGGCATCCTATCACGGTACCACGCTGGAATTTATTGAGCTCCTGAGAGTGACCCATTCTTGCACAAATGTTTGTAGAAACGGTCTGCATGCCTAGGCACGTGTAACCATGGAAGTGATTGAAACACCTGAATTCAATCAATCGGCTGGGTGAGTGAAGACTTTAGGCAATAGAGTGTACAGTATGTTAACTTACAGGTTCTGGGGTTAAAACACAAATGGTGTTAAATGGAAAGCTAATGCACTAGGGTGTACATTCACTTGTCCCACACACCATGTAGGGCCCTTGATCATGGGTGGGAGAGAGATTAGGAATTCTGCCTTGTGTTAGAAGCGAGTTAGCTTTGTAACCATAAATAAAGGAACATGGATGGCTCAGAGGTGATTCAGAACATTTGAAGCATTTATTAAGGAGATAAAGTGTTGTTTTAAGATGACATAATGTTATCAAGTGTTTCTTGCTGTTGCAAGTTTTGAAAGGCAGTTTCTCTCTCTTGAGAACTTCCATCCTTGCATGTTGGTGACTGACAGTTAGTTTAATTAACGATTGTATACACCTGTTGGGCAAAGTGATACATGTAGTTAAAAGTCCCAGTGATGGTGCTAACTATTATTACCACTCGTGGAATGCCTCTCATCCAGTCAAGTTACTCAGTCTGAACCAACTCTTGTAAAACTACAGTATAATTATGAAAATTGACTGACATATACAGTAGCAACATCAGAAATCAAGATTTTCAGGGATATATGACAAGTGAAAATGTGTGGCAAAGGATTTTTTTTAATGGCTATGTTTCAGATAATATGGTGGTGCACAAAAACTGTGAAAAACATTGTCCTGTTGAGATTTGTTATAACTGCTACAGTTTAAGACATATATACAGTATGTGTAAATTTTTTTAAACTTTCAATATACGTATGCACTGATGTCCCAAAACCATTGAAGAGCTTGGATGAATAGCGTAATCTGTGTGAGAGGCAATTATAAACAGGTTTCCCTATATGTTCATGGTCTCTCCTTATGGTGACCCTGCAAAAATATTTCTATATCCTTAGCAACTGGTTTTGGTTTAGTAGTTAGACATTTCTGTGTTCAAATATAAGAGTCTACATATGTGCTTAATATGCCCAAGGTTTGAATAATTTGATTATTATTATAAAATAAAACAGAACTACCATAATAAGGTGGTCAGTGGAAGCATTTTAACACACTGGAAGGAAAAGTTTTGAGATACAGTGGTGTATCAAATGCATAAATATTCTCTTTAAAATGGATGAAACTTTGAAGAACTTAATAACTGGAACACAATAGGATTGGTTAACTGGCTTGAAAGGATTCTGCAGTTCTGTATATATTTTACTGAACAGTGAGAAATGAAAAAAACGCCTGTGTAACAAAGTGACAAAAGCACCCTCTGGTGTACAAACTACACACATGAACTGTACTTTTCCTCCTGATATCTTTTACTGCTCTCACAAATGTGGGTTATTTGAGTGGTTTTTATGGCAATCCTGGGACAACATGCACTGCTCAATTTAGATTTTTGGTCACCCCAAGCTATCTGACTCAGCTCATGACGGGTTTTGACAGTTACAAACTGAGAGCATAATGCATGCAACAATAGATAAACAAGGAATCAGGAAAGAAATGTGTATTCTATTGTGTGTTGTGTGATTGTATCACTGTTACTGTAGTTGTGTGTGTGTGTGCTTAGTCAAAGGTATGAACAAATGCACAAACATTTAGAGATAGCTGGTATGCCATATCTTTACAAACTAAAGAAGCTACATGTTGAAAGATTCCCACAGCACATGAGAACACCCAGATGTCATAACAGACTTATCAGGAAGAAAATAAATCTGCAATTCATCTGCAATCTCTCTCTCTCTCTCTCTCTCTCTCTCTCTCTCTCTCCCTTTCTGATCATACTATACTAATACTGGGTATGGCCTCTCTTTGGACTCAAGACTCTAAATTCTTCATGGCATGGATTCCACAAGATGTTGGAAGCATTCCTTTGAGATTCTGGTACGTGTTGACATGATTGCATCAGACAGCTTCTGTAGATTCTTTCAGGTGCACTTTTATGCTGCCAATCCCTGCATACCCCCCCACCCCCACCCCACACACACACACCACAACCACCACCCCTACCACAGGTGTTCTATTTAATTGAGATCCAGTGACTGAGAAGGCCACTGAAGGGTACTGAACTCATTGTCTTGTTCATTAAACCAGCTTGAGATGACTTTTGCTTTGTGACACAGTCCATTATCATGCTAGAAGCAGCCAGTAACAGATGGTAAATTACAGTCATGAGGGGAAACACATCATAAGCAAGAATACTCAAATAGGCTGTGATATTCAATCAATGATTGAATGCTATTAAAAGGCCTGAAGTGTGCATAGAAACCATTCCCACACCATGACCTCCCCTCTACCAAACTGGACTGTTAACACAAGTCATGTTGGGTCCATGCATCCTTGCTGTTCGTGCCAAATTCTGGCCCTACCCACTGTGCACCTCAGCAGATTCAGCAGACCAGGCCACGTTTTTACAGTCTTATACTGTCCACCTCTGGTGAGCCCGTGCCCACTCCAGCCTCAGCTTACTGTTCCTTGCTGGGAGCAGTGGAACTCAACATGGCCTTCTGCTGTTTATTAGCTTATCAGCCTCATGTTTTGACATGTTGTGCACTCGGAGATGCTCTTTTTGCTCACTACAATTGTACACCATTGTCATTTTGTGAGTTACTGTCGCCTTGCTGTCAGCGTGAACTAGTCTGTCCACACTCTGTTGACCTTTCTGTTGACCCTTCTATACAGAATTGTTGTTGCTGGATGTTTCTTCTTTATTGTGGCACTGCTCTGGAATAGTCCTTGTGCATTTGCAAAACCATTATGTAACTGGCTCTCATGAAAACCATCCCGGGAAAGCAAGACCAAAATGTTGAGTTACCAACCTTACAAATCACCAATGAATAGCACCTTAGATTAGAGCTGTTATGAAGACTTTACAGAGCATAAGTAGCAGACACATCTCAATATCAACTGTTTAAAGAAGATTATTGAATATTTTGTGTGCCTTCATAATTGTTTTACAATGTAGAAACTAATAAAAGTCAGGAACGACCACTGAATTAAAAGTTGTGTCCAAAGTTTTCACTAGCGGTATAAATGCTGTAAAGTAAGAATGCTTTCCAACATAGAAGTGTGAAGATTTAAACTTATCAATTAACAAAACAGAAAGTAAATAAACAGAAGAGAAATCCAGATCAAGTCAGTATTTTGTGTGACCAACCTTTGCCTACAAAACAGCATAAATTCTTCTAGGTATACTTGCTCACAGTTTTTGAAGAAATGGCTGGTAGGTTGTTCCAAACATCTTGGAGAACTAACCACAGATATTCTTGGGATGTAGACTGCCTCAAATCCTTATGTCTCTTCATGTAATCCCAGACAGACTCAGTGATGTTGAGATGTTGAGATCAGGGCTCTGCATGGGGATCACTCCCAGGACTCCTTGTTGTTCTCCACACTGAAGATAGCTCTTAATGACATTGGCTGTATATTTGTATGTTTGTCTTTGTCTTGCTGTAGAATATATTTGGAGCCAATCAGATGCCTCCCTGATGGGACTGCATGATGGATAAGTATTTGTCTGTATTTTTTCAGCATTGAGGACACCATTAACCTTGACCAAAACTCCAACTCCATTGCAAGGAACCTCCACCATGCTTCACTGTTGCCTGCAGACATTCATTATTGTAGCGCACTCCAGCCCTTCAGCAAAGGACCTGCCTCCTGCTACTGCCAAATATTTCAAATTTGGACTCATCAGTCCAGAGCACCTGCTGCCATTTTCCTGCACCCTCGTTCCTATTGTTTCACTCGTAGTTGAATCGCTTAGCGTTGTTTCCATGTGGCTTTTGGGCTACAATGCCTCCTGAAGACCACTTCTGGTCAGACGTTTCCAGACAGTAGAGGGTATACCTGGGTCTCACTGGTTTCCGACAGTTCTTTGCTGATAGTATTGCTGGACATCTTCCGACGTTAAAGGGATGTTAACAAGATGTGACTTTCATCTGTTGCATAAAGCTTCCTTGGCCAACCACTGCATCTATGGTCCTGAGTATTGCTAGTTTCTTTGTGCTACATCAAAATAGCTTGAACAGCAAATTAAATCATTGCCTGGGAAAGACTTTGCTGATGCAGTATTGTATTACACCTTCTATATTGTTTGCGCCATGGTATATGACCTAAAATGACATAAAATCCTCCTCCACAACCACTCCTTAGAAGCAGAGTCTGGTTGTTCCTCACCCAGTTTTACACCTCGTACACAGTTGGTTCTGTTGCAGTTAATGACTGTATTTCAACCTACAATAAATGATGATCATTAGCACCTGTTTGATTTAACTGGTTAATCATTCACCTGATCCTACAAAATTCCTGAGTTTGTGCAAGTGTAAGAATCGATGCTGGTTTGAATCCAAACATCACACCAGATTTTGATTTGATTTATATTTCTCTTCTCTCACTTATTTGTAATTTATTTGGATAGATAGATAGATAGATAGATAGATAGATAGATAGATAGATAGATAGATAGATAGATAGATAGATAGATAGATAGATAGATAGATAGATAGATAGATAGATAGATAGATAGATAGATAGATAGATAGATAGATAGATAGATAGATAGATAGATAATTTGTAGATAAATTTTCTATGTGTCCTTCAGAAAACCAGGCTTTAAATTTCACCTCTATAATCTCTTCTTGCATGGCTCTTCCTCTGTGGATCAATGGTAAGAGAATATGTTGTAATATGATGAGTGCTGCTGTTCTCTGGTGCCACAAATCCACAACAGTCAGTGTTCTGTCTCTGAGCCTTGAATCACTGACAACTAAAAAAAAGCAGCAAGGCCTGGATTGGATGGCACCTTGGGATATCTTCATAATTGGAAACAAATTATGATACAGTCTCTCTCATTTGTGAAAATGGTCATCTGACACAGAGTCCATCTGAGTGTAGTGAATTTCCTATGCAGTTTGGAACAGATACTGTGGAAATGAAAGGTTCGAATGAATAATAAAAGCTATACTGTAGTTTCAATAATGCGCCTTGACTTGGCATAAAGCATAGGGTAGTCACTGACTAGGACACTGGTGTCCAGTCTCTGTGCTCCCTGCAAGACCACCATGCATCAGAGCATCAGACATTCTACATTTATTCTGCAGTATCACAGACTAAGTGACTCAGCACATAGTAATCCAGTAAAAACAATCAGGTCATGTCCTCTTCCAAACTCATTCTTTAGGGAATTGTTCAGATATGACACTTTTATTGCTTTTTGTCTTATTTTCCCTTGGTAAATTTAGTGGCGTAAAACCCGTGCCAAGTTGTTTGCGGATCGGATGGTCCACTGTGGTGACCCTGCGATGGGAGCAGCCGAAAGACTGACAACAACAAGTTTAGGTAAATGCTCTGAAAATCTATGCTAGGAATACAGCTGTTTTCTAAGCATCTTGTGACCTCCTGTTTTTTATAACTGTTGATTTTCAAAATTCTTTCAGAGTTTGGACAAAGTTTGGCCGGCCTTGTCAAGACTATACCAAATGTGGGTTAAAAAAAAAGAAAGAAAGAAAGAAAGAAAGAAAGAAAGAAAGAAATCTAGCACTCTGCGGCAAATATTACATGATGATGTTCTCCTGTTTACTGTGGGGAGAAAAGCACTGATGCAGAGCTAATTAGCAGGTTGCAGCATAACCAAGGAAACAATATCTACAATATGATTTCTTGACTCAACATAAGAGGCATAAATGAGTTTTATGGTTCTTATGATGTTAACTCATTTGCATGAAGAATTCAGGTTTGATTGTGTAACAGGAACAAAAATGTTAACATTATTTTAATTTAACCTGATTTATGCACTTGAAAAAAAGCATGAAAACTGCTTTGTTCATCTAAGTAATCAAAATCAATACATTATGTGGGTGCTGCCATCTTGTGGAATTTGTTATTAAGCAAGATAATAATAATAATAACTAGAGAGGCACATTTTCTGAAGAAACTGTGAGTGGTGCTTTGCCGTGACGTCATAGAGCTTCCCATGTCATGGTCATAGATGTAGCTGATGTCATAGCTGATGTTGGTCTTAATGTTAAGTCTATGGGACTTTTTGGGGCGGGTAATTGCCCCCTGCCGCCCACCCATTAGAAAAGTCATAGCACCCCATTCCCGAACAAGCCGCACGATTTGATACCTCATCCATGGGTCTACGACAAACGGTGCGGGACTAGTTACGCGCCAAACTTTCATACGGAAGAATAAGAAAAAGAAAAATAATAAGCCTGTGAGATTATAATAGTAGTCCTTCGCTTCGCAAGGCACCACTAATAATAAGTAGAAGACCTGGATGAAATCACTATTACACCGCTCTCCTATAGACCTATAAAACCTACCTGCGTGTTTGGCATTTTATAAGGATAAGTACAAGCTACTTAATTTATTATTATTATTATCATTATTATTATTATTATTATTGTATTGCTTGAGTTATTTGAATTGCTTTTCCACTTTCTTTAATAGCTAGATCTTTTCAGACATTAGCATGAACCTTAAACCTCTCTAATACCTAATAGCACTGGTCTGAGGACATTTCTTACAAATTAGGATCTAAGTTTTTATTAGGCTATATATATATATATATATATATATATATATATATATATATATATCCTATAAACAACGCTTCTTCATACTAATAAAATTGCATAAACAATTTGTAGGAATTGCACCAATTTAGGTATTAGATGTGGCTACACTACATTGTTTCTATGAAATTGCAAAAGCAATATATATAATATATAATAATAATGTATATATACAGCACACAATTGCACCTTAAAGACCAAACCAAACACCTTGCAAAGTAACAGACACATAGGATGCAGATGTATGCAGTTACGAGTATAACTGATATATAACAAAATATGTTTTTTAAAAAAAAATGTAACACTGATGTTCTCACACCAGCGACGATGAACGTTGAACTTTTAAACAAAGCTGGATACCTGTACTGTATATTATTATTACATATTTTAGTTCCAGCAATTCCTTTGCAATTTCATAGCAACCATGTAGTGCAGCCACATCAAGTGATGCAATTCCTTTAAATCGTTGATGCGCTTTGAAGTTTAAAGATGGGTGGTTTAAATAATAATAATAATAATAATAATAATAATAATAATAATAATAATAATACATGGGTATATTTCTGGATATATAAGTCAGGCTAGAAACTGGAGGAAGGGGGTTGAACATATGGTCAAACAGAGCACTTTCTAATGGCGTATTAAATATCCTCAGACAGGCTCTCGGGCGCTGCGCGTTCAGACCCTAAAAGCCGATAATGCACGAAGCTTCCTGTGCTCTCCTCCCGCTGGGAACACGCTGATGGTGTGGATCAATTATAGACTCTCTTTCTTCCCCTCCCTCTCTCTCTCTCTCTCTCTCACTCTCTCTGCTTCAGAAAGATGCGCGGTCATCATCAGAGAGTGAGAATGAAAGAGCCGCACCATTCATCCTCATCTCTCACAGAAGAGCACTAATACAGTATAATTAGTTGCAGACTGTCAGTAAAACGCACAGAACGGCCAACAAAGCCTATGAAAACACTCTAGACATAACAGCACAGAAGTTAAGTGCAAGTGCCAGTCTGACAGCTCCTAAGACTTACCTGTCAGATTTGGGGTGTTTGCGGAAGCTTTGCCTCGTTAAGTCCTGGTGTGTTTGCGGCTCGGCTGAAATGCCCTGCGCGCGCCGCGTCCTCGGCTCGATCACTTGCGCGCTCGGTAACACCGACTGACACTTGTGCAGCTTCCGCTTCAGCTCCTGTATCTCATCGTCTCGCTCCGCCAGGCGCCTCTCCAGCTCCCGAATTCTCTCCTCCTTCAAAATCAAGATCTTGGCAAAGTCCTCCTCGAGGTCGCTCATCTTTGAGGCGCCAAAAGTTGAATCCACAAGAGCGAACGCAATGACAACGGGACGGTGGGGGAAGACGTTACTTTTTGAAGGCAGAGGTCCGGTGTGAGGCGCGGGAGCGGCGTCGGTAGTCCACGTGTTTGCGCGATCGAACTCACCGGGAGGAGAAACAGCGGAGCAGACGCGGGGCGATGATGATGATGATGATGATGATGATGATCACCTCTCATCCAGAGAGCAGTTCCAGCCCCTGTTCCGCACCGTCACATCACATCACACACACACACACACACACACACACACACACACACGATAGAAGAAGAAGGATCGCAGCCGTCTCTGATTAGTCATTCATTTCCGAGATGAAGCAAATGTGGAATTCCTGAAAGCCCCTCACTCGAAATCTCAACGTCGAGCTAGAACTCAGAGCGCGGCGCCTCGTCCAAGTCACGTGGTGTGAAGGATGACGTAGCCGAGTGTAACTCGACTCGACTGGTAGGAATTGTGTTGTGTGGGATAGTATTCATGTGGACATCGACTCCACTCCACGGCAGCATTTGGTCTGATTAGTGGGGCAGATTGGTCATCGCTAGTAGTGAGATGAGTCTCCTGATTACCTGTGTAACCTGTGTATCACCTTTTCCTTTGAGCTGAAGTGAAGGCTTTCTGTTTTAAAAGTTTACCGCAGACTCTGGAAACTATGTACGGTAGGTGTTAGACAAGAAAAAAAAAGGTGCTCTTAGTAAACTCCCATGTCATGAGACGATCATTAAAACCCTGAGATGCAGAACGAGAAATAAAGAGATACTGTGAGTGGAGTCAGGAAAGAGTGAGAGACTGTAAGAGGCAGATGTCTTCTCTTTTAATCGTTTCCTGTAACTTCTCAGGATACCTAAAGGAAAGTATTTCCATAAAATATTTTTTTTAAGAATATATGCATTGTTAAAAACATTATTGTTACATCTTAATGATAAGAATGAGAGATGAGATTTATTCATTTTCCATACCGCTGGTCACAATTCGGGGGACACCCAGTTTGGGGTGCAATTTGGAAACACCAGTGAGAATACAGTGTATGTTTCTGGACTGAGGGGAAACCGGAGAACCTGGAGGAAACCCATAAAGCATGGGGATGACATGCAGAGTTCATAGAAACAAAAAAGTAATGAATAAATAAAAAAATGTAAGGATTGAAATGGTGCGGTGGCTTAGTGGTTAGCCTTGTCGCCTTGCACCTCCAGGGTCTGGGTTCAATTCCTGCCTTTGCATGTTATTTTCATGCTTGGTGGGTTTCTTCCAGTTTCCTCCTACAGTCCAAGGACATGAAGATTAGGCTAATTGACGTTCTCCAAATTGCCCATAGTGTGTGTGAGTGTGGTGGCACCCTGTTCACGGTGTACCCTTCCTCGAGCCATAAGTCTCCTGGGATAGCCTCCAGGCCTCTGCGATCCTGTATACAGGATAAAGCAGTACAGATGATGAGTGAGTAAGTGAGCATTGCAATGTTGTAATGAGAATATTAATATAAAACGTTTTATTGTATGCACTATATAGATTTGTTGAAAACAATGTTGGCCACATTGACTTGACTTAGGGTTTCAAGCAAAGGCCAGATGTCTGTCTTATTATTGTGACAATAGTTTAAGTCAGAGGTGCTTTGAAGAGACAAGTGAGTAACAATGATTCTAATGGTCTCTGTGAGACAAGGGGCCCATAAAATTCCATAGCAATCAGAGAGTTGGCTTTGTCAAGGTTCCCAGATTATTAGATTTTCAAGGAGCCCTCTAGCACAGCCTCTGTTTTAGGAAAAGTTCGGGCTTATAATATTAATCAACATAGTAGTTTAGGCTTTTCTATCAATTTTATTATAAGATAAAAAGCAATGCACCCTGGTCTCTCTCTCTCTCTCTCTCTCTCTCTCTCTCTCTCTCTCTCTCTCTCTCTCATGCCCTAGTGGTACTATGCAGTAATTCAGTGTTCTCCTGTTCACCTGAGGGACAGATAAGATTACAGGTGTCCGAATGTGCCCTCTTGGGTAAGAGCAGGAGCAGACTTTACTCATCTCATTCTTGTTACACTACCCACTGAAAGCCGAGTTTTAATGGACAAGGTGACAGTGACATCACAACTTGATCAGCCCTGTCAGTGGAATAAGATGCAGAATAGTAGAGATATACTGTCCTTGTTATTGCACTTATTTGACAGACAGCACCAAATATGTGTTAATACATAATATACAGCAATTAGTGGACATGGCAAACAGTTAATTTCAGGAATATATCCGTTGACTGCGAATGTAAAAGCTCATCAGATGAAGATAAAAAGGAAGATGGAATGCCAAATTTCACCAGAATCACCATTAACAGGAGTGTACAAATCAGTATGAGCTAATGGTAGCCATCTACAGTAGCTGGGATGCTGTGAAATGAGCGTAGCGTCTTTGGGAGCTGTTTCCACTAGTGGAGCGAAAAGAAACTGAACATCTGACCATACTGTGTTTACAATGTAAGGTACTTTACTAGTTTTTGTTTATATAAATGTTTAATAAAAGCACATAGATTAGCTAAGCACTCACACCCTGAACTTATGCTTACACCAAATGATAGCCCTTCTGAAAGTCTGAAAAATTGCATGTTTTCCTGTCCAATGTTGCTTAAATATATACTGTATGTACTAGTAAATTGATTCACCTTAAATAAAAGAAAAAATCATCTTCCTGTTTGCATCAGCTTGCTCGTGCAGCTATAATCCACTAGGACCGAGTGCATGGTGGACTGATGTAGATGTGTTAAGAGGCAGACATGCCATTGCTAGTTCTTTTTAAGTATGTGCTTATGAAACATTGGGATTTCCTGTAAGCTGGAGCAGCCAGTTAGGAATCCCCAGGTCAGTGGAAACGCTGTCTTTTTTCTTCTAACACTTTAACATTTATTGCCTGTTTAGAGTCTGTCAGCTGGCACTTCTCCTCATTCTTTTTTTCCTATTTTTAATTATCTTGACTCTCTCTCTCTCTCTCTCTCTCTCTCTCTCTCTGATCTTACTTATAAATAAAAATAATCATATTGTATCAGTTCCTCACTCACCTAAACTTGACATGCCTGGTGTACCTTTAGATGATTGCAAAGATTTAAGCGAAGATGTAATTTTTTTTATCACATGTGTGCCTCCTTTCGAATCAAGCTTGAAACATTTCATAGAGAGCATTCATATTTTTTCAATCCTCACTCATTATTACACTACGTTATTACATTATCATATTTAGGACACTCCCATGACATATTATATTATCTCCTTGGACTAGAAAGTTTTAAAACACAATAATATTCCGCAAGCCTCTAACGAGACACAGTAAACTTTGTGTCATCAGGCTTCAGCAGTTTGACATTCCTTAGTCTTAACATTGCCTGGAAATGTGTTATTTTTGTGTCCATCTGGCTGAATTGATTCGCATGCTTTCCTTTTGCAGCCCCACATTCTTATAACGCTAAAGAGTTCTGTAGAGCATACCGTAAAGCATAAAGGCCCCTCTGTTAGCCACGCAGTGTCGAGTGATATTAATTGCAAAGGGTGCAGAATAACGCAAGCCTTAAAAGGAACTGCTCTTTTGAGGTAAGCAGTAAGTGATCTCTCTTCCCGTCACTGGACTGAAGACAGCAGACAGAGCTCTTCATCTTATGCACAGAATATTTTAGAAGGTAAATACTGTGCTGCTTCTTCTCACCACCCAGCACAACTGCCTTACATGCTAAGCTTTTGCACAGCACCTTTCCTAATTATACCTGCTGTTTAAAAACAACTTGCACATGCTGAGTACTCTATATTTAGTGTTATTATTTAGTGCTAAATTAGGAAGTGAGCTGGATGCTGACGTAGCTGTTGCTGTATTTCTGGGTTAGTGCACAGCCTCAGGAAATGTGTGAATGTAGAATGTGTGCATTTGTACGGTACATGTATGACCAAGGAAAAAAGGTTAGCAATTGGTTTTAGGTTTAGGACTTACTTCCAAAAGCTTGTCAATAACAATGTTTTAATAACCATGTGGTGGCAGAAACCATGTGGTGAAAAAAGGAAATATGATGAACTAACATACATACTACACTGGCTGAGGTGCAAAGGGATACAACATTTCCAGCTGAGTTGATCTCAAAATAAAAGATGACACCACTGCTGTGTGGCATTTTTATATAAATACGCTGGATACGTACAGGCAAGTTTGCTGCAAAATAGATTTGTTGAAAGCCAGAATTAGCTCTTTTATTATTATTATTATTATTTGCAATAATCAGTAATGCATTGCACGTTATGTATGATTTACCATAATGCTAAAGTTAAACGGGCACTTTCACATTATTGAAATGAAATCCTCGATCTGAAATCATGCCATCCAGCTAAAGCAGGTGTTATTAAAAGCTCTAATCACAAGCAGCCAACCCCATTTGCAGACAGGAACTGTAGTTACATGGACAATATTTCCTTAAACTGATTTAAATAATTCTCATTGAAGATTCCATCTTAACTGTTTACATGGAGGTTAATCTAATAATTTTTTTTTCAGTTCTCAAAGCTTTCTGCTCAAAGCCTGTGATGGAGAAAATGACAAAGGTGGACTTACATCGCTTCATGCGATTATATTTGCATTTCTGCTGTTCTCTCTAATTAAGCAGCAATCTCAAAAGCACTTACATTGTTTTAACAGGAGGCAAGTGAAAGAGCCCATAAAGAATGTTAAGCATCCCTCCCATTAACTCACTGTCACCTAATGTTACCCCCTTAGAAAGAATATCTTTATTCTAACAATCAGATCATGTGTTTATATGCTTATTATTTTCTTATTTAACGGATTTTTCATTCAAACTGAAAGGGAATTCCTGTTGGGCTGGATCAGGATCAGTCTTTTCGACTGAGGGGTTTACATTGTGCATTTTTATTTTGACTGAAGCTATTCTTCTAATTATCGGTGGGATATTATAGTCCCTGTAAATTTAGCTAAAAATAACTTATATTGTAGTTTTAGATTGACATTTTCACTTGTTGCTATAGCTTCCTAATTAAAACATTGTAAGAACAAAGGCTGTTATTAGCTGAGAGCTTTTGTGTGGTCGCGATAATAAATTAAATAGATATATTTAAAAAAATAATAATAATCCTCCACCTAACCTCTGGCTACATTTGATTGCATTATAAAGACATCTTTATTTCATAAAACACAGTTTGGAGATCTTATTTGATAGTGAGATTATTTGCAGATGCAAGTTGCTTGTCTTATATGGAAGAGAACAGAAGCAAAACGAGCAAGTTTCCAAGGCAGACAGAAGTAGAAATGGTTTACAACCCACCCTCACAGGTCAGAACATGAGTTCAGCTAGAGGACAGTTTACATACCAGTTGAAAGAATATGTTGCTGAAATATGTGTTAAATATAGAATGCATTTCGTTTCGATAGCTTGTTTTAGAGACTTGTTGTAGCCATAACTACTTTAACTCCACCGATCAGCTAAATAAAAGTGTCAGTAGCAAGGAAAGATGCAACAAAAAGAAGCAAGCATGTTTCTGTAAGCTGGTGTGTGAGGTGTGCATGCAAGTATGCTGGCTATGTTTATTTACACAAAGCAGTGTCTGTGGTGGACAGTCATCAGCCCAGGCTCATAAAAGCCCAGGCCACTAAAGATAGCCATAAGTTACTCCAGGAGCAGCTGTAAATCACCACAATAAGAGCCCTATTAAAACTAGCGCTGAACGTCCTGCGCACTTCGATTCTGGACTTAAAACTCCCTGCCCATGTGTTTTTCGGCTTACTTAATGACATGACTAATTCCACCCAAAGCGAGTCAAACATCAAGCTCTCTAGTGTCTTCTTAAGAAAACAAGACTGCTATGTTTTACTCTGTTGAAAAGCACTGGCCATGCCTTTCTCTGTGAGCTGCTCACCAGGTGGTTTAGTGCCCAAAACAGTCCTGTGACCTGTAGAGACCTCAGACCTCAGCTCTGCCCCTTCCAGGCATGCATTCCAGAGGCTCACCACCTGCATAACATGCTAAGCATATAATTAAATGGTGGTGTGGAGATAAAGATGTCCACCAAGCAGACTAAATGGGAAGGACTTACTATTACCGCAACTACAGTATAATAAAAATAATAAATTAATTAATTGCTTGTTTCAACATTTAGGAAGAAATATGTAAACAGCGAATGTGATCATAAGTTAAATAATTTAAAGACACTTTGTAAGGCTTTAGAATACTGTATATACTGTAGCAACCGAGAAATTGAAAGCGGACAACATACAATATATGAATTAAAAATAATTTATATACAAATCTATACAGTATGTTATAATGAGGCACGTGACTGTGCTTGGAATTAACTAATCACGTAAATCCATGTTCAAAGGTAATTGTCATCCATATCATCAAGTGATTCTGATTAATCTCCCAAAATGTTGCTTGCTTCTGTAGGATATTTTGTTAGTGGGACCTTCTTCATTTCATCTGACTGCTGAAGCCAGAAAAAGCTTACAAATTATGTCTTTATCTGTTATGGTCTGATGAGACCAAGATAAATCTTTTTTGGGCATAATACTCAAAGAATTTTGACTTGTCACATCAATCATGTATTAAGTCACATTTTTGGGGTTATTTAAGTTTTTATATTTTTAGATTCCTGGTTCAATGAGCTCCATTTAGATACCAACTTTGTTACTGTATCATGTCCAGCTGCTGAGCCATGGCCAGAGATAATTTGTTTACAAGAAAAGTCTCAAGGGGGGGAAAAAAACCCTGAAATCCTATTTTTAGAATATTTAAATGATGATTCTGTGATGCAGCAAGAAAGAGTCAACCCTCAGCCTCATTTTGACACAAGGATTTCCATTTCTCCCCCCCAAAAATAACTCGCCCCCATGTGGGTTTATAATGAAAAAATACACATTTTTCTCTCACAATGGGAATATACAGCTTGTTTAGATTCATTAATGTGCTTAAAAACAATGTTTAGGATTAAACCCTTCTCAATGGTCTTGAAGGATGAGGAAGATAAGGTATTTATCAACCGATTTTTGCCCAAACTTAAAATTAGATATATTTCAATTACTGCGCACTAGGCAGGCAAGACTAACCCATGTGACTTAATACCTGACTTGATACAGTATGACAGGTCACATATTTGACACAAAAACAAGACAACCTATCACCCTCTGATCACCATATCCACTGTATGATGGTGGCAGCAGCATCACGCTTTACTGCTGCTTCTCTTCAGCTGGTTCCAAACACCAATATACTGTATTTTGGTTAATCAATCTGCAGGCCACTGTTACACAGCTAATAAAAGAAAAAACTTACCTTCCAGCATGATAATGACTAAAAGCGCAAATCCAAGTCAACAAAGGAATGACTTCAGAAGAGTTTAATAAATATTCAGGAATTCCACAGTCAGAGCCCAAATCTAAAGAACTGAAAATCTTGTGGAATAATTAAAGGGGTCTGGATGAGATTTGCAAGAAAGATTAATTTTTCTTGCTTCCAATAAAACCCTATTCTCCTTCTGTACACGAATTTTATCGGATGCTGTCACACTAAATGGCATGTTACATTTGGAAAATACTAGAAAATGATAATAATTTTCTGGTTTTTGCTTTCATGTTATGACTTTTACAAACTCTTGAAATTTTAACAGGGGTGTCTATACAGATGGCATGGTACCACTTTTCAAGACATTGATACAATGTTTATTATTATTATTATTATTATTATTATTATTATTATTATTGTAATAAAATGTTATTTATGCAGGACATTGACAATGATGATGATGATAGTTATTATTATTATTATTATTATTATTATTATTTTATCATATATCATAATAATATATTATTCAATTAAAGTGTAAAAACAGAATAATCAATGCATATGATAAAGTATAAATACAGTATAAATAAAGTATAAATCATAATAATATATTATTCAATTAAAGTGTAAAAACAGAATAATCAATGCATATGATAAAGTATAAATACCAAATCAAAGTATAAATACCAAATCAGTTGATATCTTTGGTATCAAAGCCAGATACCAACTGTGAGTTGGATTGGCACCATCACTAGCTTTGCCAATAATGTCAAACTAATTTCACTTTTCTACTGATTGTCATGTTTACTTCTGCTTAAACATTCATGAGTGTGAATACAGGTTCTCTCTCTCTCTCTCTCTGTGTGCTCTCTTTGTATGTGTCCTTATCTGTATGTCTGTTATAGCCCCCAGAGAGGCAGTCAATGGAGCCATGATCTCACCAGGCCTCTCAAATCCTATATTTCCCCAGTGGCTTCCTTCCACAGTATGAAACTAGAAACTATGTGACAGCAGCAGTGCTCAACAAAAAGACAAAATCACACTTATCCACTTCATCTTGTGCTGTCTTTAGTAACAGGGTCATGGCTTGGGTGCAGAGGAGAGAAAATAAATATTATAATCATTTCAACTCACTGTCAACTATAAACCTAATCAAAGTACAGCAAAACATCATGATCCAGAGCTTCGCTGCTAATCAAGTGAGGGAGTCATTTCCCCATATGAAGCTGAGTTCAGGTCTCTGACAGTCAGTGATGGAAAAGGAAGTGCATTTGATTTAAATGTTTTGATTGTACTTTGCCATTTACTGTATAATGTTTTGCAGTGCCTGGTACTGTAAATGTTCCCCATTGCATTTGTTTGACATAACTGGAGAAGCAGACACACCAGTCCAAATGGATATCTATGTGCAAGAAAGAAATTTAGGGTGAGTTCTGCATATACAGGAGGCAATGTATCTTCACATATGTATGAATTTCCATACATTCTTCAGCACTTTCAAGTTCAAGATTTTGTGTAACAGTCCAAACATACTCACTTGTTGAGTTGTTTCTCAGGTCTCTCAGGAGCTCAGCTTCATTCTGCAAGTTTTGCGTGGTGGTCATTTCCAAGGCCCGGCCAATTAATAAAAAAAAATTTTTTTTTAACTTTTATGGAAAACAAAAGGCTCTCATAAGCTTGGCTCTTTCTCATCCAGTCCTTTCTATCTTCTTATTATGGTAACATGATGTGCATCATCAAATATTCAGGTCATGCTCCCAAACAATACATCAGTTCTACTGATATGAATAGCTGAATGAGTCTCAAATCCACAAGCAGCTGCCAGGCCCAAAATAATGATCTTTATTCAAGTGCCAAATTTAAAAGGCTCACTTTTGGTGACACAATGTGAAGCTGTATGAGAATGTGATCAATCAACTTACGCAGCAATGTGCATTATAGCAAATCCTGGCAGGCTTCCTCTCAACCTGTTGACCTGCAGCTTACAGAAGAGGCCAGACAGCAAGGTCTGTAAGATCAGTAAGGTCAGTAGGGTCACTGACCAGGCCAGGTTAGAATACAATTCTTAAGTACAGTATGACTACATTAATCTGGACAAGAAAGCATGAACAACAGCTGCAGCAGAGACGTGAAGTGTTTGTATTATTGATCTAACACTGATAAAATGATTATATAAAAACAGAAATAGATATTGAACATGATCTATTACTATGTTTTCAAAGCATTTCTTTTAGAAGAATAAAAATAAACAAGAATATATCATTAAAAGGACAAGAAAGGAAGAGGAGGAGAGGTTAAGTGTTGAGATTGTGAAAGGGTAAGAGCAAAAAATAAAAAAGTAAAACAAGAAAGTGGAGAGATTTATAATAAATGTCTAATGACCTACAGTGCATCCCTACTGGAAAACAGAGAAGACACTAGTGCTACAACCAAATTGTGCCTGGATTAGGCAAAAATTATATATGGCTCCAGACAGACAAAAATGCACACAGACACATTACTATCAGCCTGAGATGAGTGTCTGAATTATGAATACTGCAATTTAATTAGCTCTGTGAACAACATGAAACTTTTGGAGAGTTTCTCAGGAGATTTGTAATTCCTAAAATATGATTTTTTTATATATAACCATAGATGAAAACAGTTTGTAATTAGTCAAATGTACTCACACATACTCATGTTAATTGGGTCATAAAGTGTTATTTATGCAGGACATTGACGATGATGATGATGATGATGATGATGATGATGATGAGTCGCCGTATTGTACCTGTTTTTGTTATATATGTTTATCACGTCTGTATTATTATGTACAAAACTATTCACTATTTCCTAACATACCTTAACAATTGATAAATAAGTAACATTATAGAAACATATTCGCATGCCTGTAAAGAAAGTAACATATTAGATGACAGAATAGTTTTCAGATGGAAACAAACAAACAAAAAAACTTAATATAGGCTCCAGGGTTTTGCATAAAAATAGAAAGGAGCAAATGTGACAGTCACCACAATAACTCATATTCACCAGCAAGCTCAGTAAAATGAAACAGCTATTTTTTTTTACTTACAGTACTGTGCAAACATCTTGCACATGATGATGTTGACAAAAAAGCCATAAGAAAAGATGCTTATGAAACATTTCTGCATAAAATAAAATTCTACATAGAGCACTAAAGAATAATTAAATCAACACAGTCAATAGTTGGTTTGAAAACTCTTTGCTTGATAAAAAATTATAGACAGATTTGTGCATTTTTATAAGTAAAACAGCTGGATATTATAATGAGTATGCTGGAGAATATGCCAGAGTTTTTTGGGGGATTCTGGATTCTGGCATTGCTTTTACATATCAAGATTATGTCTAAATTAGGTTTGTAATGTACTTCATTTTATTTCTGCATTTCTGTTGACAAATCAGTTCTGATGTATACATTGTTCACATTAGTGTTCATTCTAAATGATACATTCTGATTAGAGACCATTTAATTTAGCATGATTTCATTTTTATCAACATTGTACAGAGTCAAAAGTTTAGAGTAACTATAACTTTACTATATCTTTTAAAGATTCCAGAGAGTCACGTAATAACATTTAGAAGCTTTTGATTGGCCAACTGGCATATTTAGGAGTTAGTTGGCAGTGTACATAGTGCATTTTTGTCCTTATCGTGGGAAAATTGCAGCAACTCAGACTAGGTCTCAGAAGAAAAATAGTGGACCTCCAAAAATCTGGTTCCTTGCAAGCATCTAAAGATACCGGAAGCATCTCTACAAACGACAGTTTGCAAATATAAAACACTTGGTCTATGTGGTCAATGCATTGCAGAAGCATAATAAATCAGTATAAAGGAGCTCAGGTGACATTTGCAGCTGACCATTAGCCATTTTACCGAACTGTTCTCTGGTCAGATGAAACAAAAATACAATACCTCAAAATACCGAACATCTTCTAACAGGCCAGTGATGCTAAGCATACCCCCAAAGTTGTAACAAAGTTCCAGCTTCAAATCAAATTCCAAATTCCAAAAATCAAATAGAAATTCAAAGTATCAATTGATATTGGATGTAGCAGCAGAGGTTGCATGCATGCTTTCAACAGTGTCCCGACTTTAAAAATCTGCAAGGTGATGTACAAGCCATTAGACAAGACTGGTGCAGTGTATTGGCATTAGGCCAATAGAGAAAAAAAATCTGACTCAAGAAAACCTACTCTTCCTTATACTTGTGTGATAGTCTTTTCATACTCACATACCATCATAGCAGAGTGCTACTATTGTAGGCTCTTACATAAAGTGATTTAAAAAGTATCAATTAAAAAAAA
Organism: Clarias fuscus; assembly: GCA_030347435.1. Taxonomy (NCBI): domain Eukaryota; kingdom Metazoa; phylum Chordata; class Actinopteri; order Siluriformes; family Clariidae; genus Clarias; species Clarias fuscus. The sequence goes on along the minus strand of CM059211.1, from coordinate 20,624,692 downwards.
CAATATGCAGCAATGGATTTGATAAGAGTTATGGGAATTAATTTGGTAACAGCAGTTTTAATCTTAAATTGGGAATTGGGCTCACTGGCCAAAGAACAGATGTGAAGAACTGCTGCTCTGCTGCATGCTGAATATCTGGCTTGTGAGGCTGAGGCATGGGAATCCCCCAGAGGCAATGCAAAAATAAAAGTATGTTGATTTATAAAAATTTAGGTTTTAAATAAACTAATACAAATAGCAAGTAGTTCCCCAATGGTCGTCTTATATTCAGTGTGTTTTTTGACTGGGAAAAAGCTCTGGAGTTGGATGCATAAATAGAAAAGGATCCTTTAGAGAATTTGTATAAGGCATGAATACCCTTCACATAGTGAATGTTTTCCATGAAGTTTCCAATATATGACATTCTGAAACCTACATGTTTAACTAAAAAATATATACTTATCCTTTTTTTTTATGAATTTCAAACAAAAAATTTTTTTAATGTGCCCTTCCACTCCCCCCCCCCCCCCCCCCCCCTCCAGTGAACTTAAGTGATTTCTATATAAAAAGCTACTTATTTAATTTACAAGGAATTAAATATGTTGTAAAATAGTAAATAAAATAATAAATACAAAAATGGAAAATATGTAACAAAATACGAAATGTGTCTATAAAAATGCTTTAGCTTTTATTCTCAACATAATAGACGATAAGAGACTATTCAAAAATCCCACTTTATAATTCTTTTCAGAAATCACACATAGAAAGCCTTTGTTTGAATTTTGAAAAGGGCTAACATATTATTAGAATTCAAAAGCTCCAATTTGCTTTGGAGTCTTCAGTAAGTCTATTGTCATCATTACATCAAAATTATCCCAAGCTGATTTAATATTGTCCTCAGAAAACATTTTATTTTCTGTAAATACCTGCCTACTTCAACATTTGCATTGTACCCAGTTTATTATTTATTTTTCATGAGTCATTATATAAAATATGCAAGACTGAAGTAAGACTAATAATTTTAGTACAAAGCATCATCCAGACCAGCCTTTTTTGTTTTATTGCATGAGGTATGAATAGGTCAATTCGTAGCATTTGATGATCTGAAGTCTCAGCCTTGGCTAAAGCAAGTACTGATTCATTCTGCGAGTTTTCTTCCATTGGCTAAATTATCTTAATCTTTAAAATTACAGTAGCATTTAAAAATTACTGCTTTGACCCAATCTCTACAGTGTAAGCGACAGGACATATGCACAGAAGATCATTTGGAAAGTACATTTGGTATGTCTAACCTGATTAAACCTGATTAAAAGAATGGCATCCACTACATTCAGTCTGCATTACAGTGAGCCTGGAGCTTATCCCAAGAACACTGGGCTTTAAGGTGGGAAAATTCACACCAGGTAGGACGCCTGTCCATGAGAGGGCAGTATGCCAAGGCAATTTGGTGTGGCCAACCCATCTACAGTAGCTGCTTATTTTTCGGAGGTGTGAGTAATATGTATATAGATATTTGTCACAGCTAAATGATTCAGATATATATCATTCATATATATATATATATATATATATATATATATATATTGTAATAACTGGCAAAGTGTCTTTCACATCGCTGTGGAGGCATTGTGAGACAAATGTAAGACAAGCCTTTGTGTTCTTGTTGATCAGCAGTGGCTTTCACTTTGGAACTCTCCCATGGATGCCATTTTTCCCAGTCTCTTTCTTATTGTTCAATCATGAACACTGACCTTAACTGAGGCATGTAAGGCCTGCAGTTCTTTAGATGTTGTTCAGTGTCCTTTTATGAGCTCCTGGATGAGTCGTCATTGTGCTCTTGGAGTAATTTTGTTAGACCGACCACTCCTGGGAAGGTTTGCCACTGTTCCAAATTTTCTCTATTTTGTGAATAATGGCTCTCACTGTGGTTTGCTGAAATCCCAAAGTCTTAAAAAATGGCTTTGTAACTCTTTCCAGACTGATCCATCTCAATTAATTTATTTCTCATATGTTCTTGAATTTCTTTACACAGCAGCATGAATTGTTGCTTTTTGAGATCTTTAATGTGCTTTACTTGATTTAACATGTCTGTCAGTGATCAGGTCTAAGTGTGGCAGGTTGGGGGGTGGGGGGTACAATCATGTTTTTCGACGTTTTTGCATACAACACAAACAGGTGAGCTCAGGTCAAACCAGGAATCATGAAAATCTCAGGCAGAAACGCTCCCTACTGCATTCGGAAGCAAAGTGAGCCAAGTAATTAAAACCTGTCTAAATGGACAGTTATTTGTTCCAGCCATATACTGTACTGTATATTAAATTTGGTCTACCTTATCTAGCTAACATGATCTTTGTGGTTGTGTAAATGAGGGGGATGAATTATGTTAATAGCTGCAACTACAGTATGCAGTATGACTATAAATTAAGTATATAACTAAAGCAAATGCGGGAAAGAGAGGGGAGAGATTACATCAATAGCTGATGCAATACCCTAATGTAATCTTGCTGAATAAGTCAGAATGTGGTCAGATGGTATCACATTAAATACAGAAACTGTAGGGTAAATTTGACACTACACTACAGTGGAAATTTCACCTGGATAAATGTTAAGCAATTAATGTTCTGATTCAGTTAAGGTGCTTGGATTTACTACATCAAGAAGAAGGGGAAATGATAATCACCTGGCATCAAAAGAGGCAGAAACAAACAACTCACATTAATCAGGTTAAGGGAGGATCAAGCACAAGCGGTGGAATACACAGAAATAAATTCAACAAATACATGCACAAAAAGCACCACATAAGATCAAAAGGAAAAGAATAAACCACTTACATGGAGCCAAGAATAACTTGGCTCATGGTAGGGTTATGGCTAAGCACTGGGATGCTGACTGACCGAGGTGTACCTCACAAATGTGCACATAGCAAGAATCATAATACCTAAAACAGACAGAATGATTGGTATATGCATTTGACTAGTATATGCACTAAGGGGCACTCAAACTCCATGCAAAGCTTAGCTAATGTAGAAAAAAATAAATAAAAACAGGTACCGATCAAACAAATAACAGGTCCAATAAATGGCAAAAGAAAAGAATAAATACAGATTATATAAAATCAATAACAAAGGAGTAAACGCAGATCAACCAGAGTAGAGAGCACTACAGCAGCACTCCCTCCACATTTGGCACTGGGAGCACCGGGCTGCTGACTGCAGCATGATTAAAAAGACAAGCTAAACAGCAGTGAGCACTCGCAGACACTTTATACACACCACTGGAGGATCCTAGCTTAGTAATACCAATAAACAGCTAATCACTCTCAATTACTAGCCAATTAAACCTCAGTATAATTTAACATTAAAGCAATAATTACATACCCACACAGCAAATGGTACAGGCAAACAACTAGAGATGAGACAGATGCTATTCTCTAGATTATGAGCTGCAAAATAAAATGTGGACTTGCTGCCATACTACAAACCAGATAGAGCCTGCACAGCAAGAGAAATGAACATTCCTGGGAACTATAGTAATTATATATATATATATATATATATACCGTTGCCAACATGCCAGCAGTCATGTCACACTGAGAATGACATGACACAGCAGGAAGACACGTATCCTTTACTGCTATGAAGACATTGTTACAAATGGGGTGAGAACTCTCCTAGAAGGCATGGTATTTACCTGCAATGTTATTGTGTTGTATGCTACAGTACAGTCACGGGGCATCGGTGGCCTAGTGACAGGTTAGTGGTAATGCCATGCTAAAGGCCAGGATTCAATTGCTGCAAGCCTGGATAAAATGGAAGGCATGTGTCAGGAAGGGCATCTGGCATAAAACCTGTGCCAAGTTATGTTTGCAGATCTGATGGTCCACTGTGGCGACCCCTTGATGGGAGCAGCCAAAAGAGCAACAACAAACATACTTCTCGTGCAGTCAACTATCCTAATTTTTGTCTAAATCATTGACTAAATCAATGACTTGTTGGGCATGACACTGATAAACAGTCAGAAAGCACACACAGGAATACTTTCCATGTTATTTTAGTAAAAATGTATTTATTTTTTAAAGTGAAGGATATCAAAGTCAATTTTAGTGTGATATTGAGCTGTTTGTCAAAAATTTTGTAATTCAGCCCCAACAACAAGCAATGGGTTTTGCCACACTACTACACACACACACACACACACACACACACACACACACACACACACACACACACACACACACACACACACACACACACACACACACAATATACTGTCATTTGTTCATGTTTTTATATATGGCCACTGAGCACTCGGAAATTCTTAAACCTGACAGATGTTCTACAATATAAAAAATACTATAAATTATATGATACCTTATTTTTCAATAAATGTAGTAAATTGATATGAGTGGAATAAACCACTAGGCAGTTAACCCCACTTCAAAAATGTTATTCCTTACATTAAGGTCTTCTCTCTCAGAGACTTGGATTGTATGGCTGTTTGGAATTTCAGTATTTAAAGTTTTAATTTATAGGAAAGTCTGAAAGCAATATATGTGAATTTAATATCTGTAGATATAGTTACAGTCAATGAAAAGTTCTCTTGCAGAGTAGCCTCAATATAAATGAGACTGTACTGCCACCCAGTGGGAATACTATGTAATAGAGCCACTACTGTTTTGTTTTACAGTACTGTAGACTTGAAAATACAGACTCTGTACTACTTTTAAGGGTTTTATTATTAACTAGTCACATATCTAATGAGCTTATTAAAACTGACACTAGAATACATTTCATAACATATCACCCTGGAAAAAAAGGTATTAAGGTAAGGTATTTAAGTTAAATTCGTAAATTGAAGAAAAATTTAATATGGTAAATATTGATAAATAATTGTATGTTTATGTTAGATTCATAAAATAAAAGCATGTACATGTAAATACTTAATATATTGTAGTACATTATGCATATCAAAAGCTACATGAGCCAAAGCATAATTTTAATGTACATTTTCGCATTCGTGATATTGTTTTATTGTTCAAATGAACACTCATAAAGTATTTTTTTAAGTATATACAGTTGTAAGGTAAAATGGGCTCCTATCCAAATGACATCTTTCGCTGATTTAAGTGAAAACAACATTATTCTTCACATATTGTATCTGTTTAAAGCAACCCTCCCATTCCACGCCTATACAAGATTTGTTGCTATTAAAATCCATTACACGAACGTTAAATATTAATTATTTGCTAATAGCTAAACGTTACTTGTTCAAAATGGGAACAGATTTTGATCTTGCATCCACTTTTTTCTTATAAATCTATTGGTGTCTATTTTCTAAGTCCGTTCACAGTTTGACAGTGTGTGTATGGGGTACATTTCTTGCTGTAAAACCTGAAATCAAAGACTCAAACCACTTTTTTAAATATTTGGTTTTATTATACATTTCCTTTCTTCACATGTTTCCGTTTTATTCTGTTAAATAGTTGGATTTAATGTCGTTTATATATAATCACACATATTATTGAAATCACTGATATAAACACCTTTTTCAATTAAAGGATCCAGAGATGCATCTTGTGACAACATAAATATCTTGTTGCGAATGGCAGATGTATAATAAGATATTAACAAGTCTTGATGTAAGTTCATAAAATGTGCCTCATGACAGAGTTACAGTATGGTCTGTGGTTTAGTAGCATTGTGTAGGCAAATATTTTAGATTTGGCTTGTTTGTATTTGATTGTTTGTTATCTGCAGCTCTACAGCTCATGTGTGCTGGATTTACGAGAAAGGCATGAGAAAAATATTTCAATTTGAAGTCCTGTGAATGTGCATTGTTATTTTTACGTCATAACTTTTTTTTTTTTTTTTTTTTACGTTTGTCGTTCCACTTTACTTGCTATGGCGGGTCATCTTGATCTTTATAAATGAGGCTGGAAGAAGGTGGGCTGCAGGTAGCCACTAGAAAATAACGGACGCAGAAGCGTACCAGAAGATGATATTGGTACGGCACTGGAAGAGTGGAAGATACCATTTCCGCCGCTGAAAGGCGGGAAAGAGTGAAACCCCACCACGGCTGACCCGCACAGTCCTGGACCCGGACTTACGCTCGAGCTCGGCGTTTGCAGGATGCTGTCTGCAGCCCCCGGGTTTTGTTTCTTCCATTTTGTTCGGCGGTTCTGAAACCAGATCTTCACCTGGGTCTCTGTCAGACTGAGCGCCAGCGCCAGGTTCAGTCTCTCGCACACGGACAGGTAGCGCGTTGCGCGGAACTTGTTCTCCAGCGCCACCAGCTGCTCGTATGTGAACGCGGTTCTGGCGCGTCGGGGGCGCGCGCTCCCGTGATCGGCCCGGGACCGGCGGCGGCGGCGCGCGGGATCCTCCGTGCTCGATGCGTCTGCGACACAGTTGGCGCTGCTGCTTTCTTCATCGCCGTCCGCCTCATCCGGATCTTTGGGACAAGAGAGCCGAGAGTGTGTGTCTCCGAGGGTGGGGGCCTCCACTTCAGGTGTGTGTGGCGAGTTGCACTGCTCTTCCTCTGTGCATTCACCTGTTCATATACAAACGCTTATTATTACTAGAACAGGAGTACCAACTCGATCTCACACCAAGAATTCATCATTTCATACAAATACTTTTCAAACTTGATGCAATGTTAAATCCTCGTTCTCCCAAAAGTATTTATATACAGTGATTTAATTGCTAAGCCAATCCTACTTGAATGAGTTATCCTGATTGTAAGCGCATCTTTTGCGCATTTACTTGATTTTATTGATCCTGAATGTAAAAGCACTGACTGTGTATGACCTTAAACTGCTAAATTATTCTACTTTCCGCTTAATGCTTCACTACCTCACAAATTTCCAGCGTCAGCAGCCATTAAGGTTAAGAGATGAAGAGCATTACTTTTGTAGATGAAGAGCTTTACATAAATAAATAAAAAAATCCCTTACATTTATATAATTACATAAAGAAACATATGCACGATTTTATAATTTATAACTGTATATGGAGTATTATGCTAACAGATATGGAGTGTTATGCTAAAAGCACGTTTAAAAATCTGTTCGATCAGCATAGATTACATAGGTGTTTACAGGTTACAAACAAATAAATAAACAGACATAGCTAAGTATGGCATATCTTTTAAAAAATAAAATAAAATCAGCTATTTGTAAGGAAACTCGCCTCGTAGAGCAGGACTGGGACCATGGACCAATGGGGTAAAGATATAGATCGAGAGCTATGTGCCAGCAAAGAAGCGAAGGTTAAGGAGGGGACTTGGGTGGATTGGGCTATAATCCCTTAATAATTTATAAATCACACATCGCTTCAAATGTCATGTCGCGGAAAGAAATCCCGGTTAAATCCAGCCCTACCGTCTACCCGTGACGTGCTAATAGAGTTTCATATTTGTCGGCAAATCGATAAATGTCATCTATTTAAAGGGAAGTTTTAATCGAGCGATATTTGGGATCAGACATGGAAGGGGGTTTAAAGTTTGTAGCTACCTGCAAGGTGCTGGAGGGAGATATGCAGGATCCAGTAATGGAATATCGATCAAAGTCAGCGCAGGCATCCTCAATGGGGCGATTTAGACAATTATCTGCCCTCCCTGCCCCTATGCCAATCACACTCTCAGCTGCAGCAAGCGGCTCTTTGTGACTGGGGAAGGAAACACGGCCTTGGAAATTAGGGGAAGGTCAAATAGGTGCAGCAAAGTGAAAATACCATAATGTTTATATCTAAAAAAAAAAAAAGAATAACTTAGTTCTAAAATAAAATAAGGACACATGCAAACTAGGTTATTTCTCTTGCAAAAAAAAGAGAAATAGTCTGCAGTATTTTGGGGTACCTTTTAACATTTCCACTAAAATAAAAAGGGGATTTTATAATAGCTATTGCTCTCTAATCTTTAAATGGCAATGGAAATTCACTTCACGGGAGTTGATCGCACTGTTACACGGACTGTACTGTAAGCAAACAAACAAAACACCCATTAATTAAGCATTAAGAGCACGTGCTTTACCTGGATTGTTGTTGATAAGTAATGACTCAGTTGGAGAAGGAGTGTCTCTGCCAGAGGGTGAACTGGACATGTTGTCAAACTCTGTGCTCCGAAAAGGCGTCTCAGTGTTCGTTGGGGAAAGTCCGTCTAGTTTTTTACGCGTAAACTTGTGAGGGTCCAAAATGTCCATAACTGAAAAGGAAATTCTGTGACCGGTCGTTGTTTTCAGCGCGGGATTCTCCTGATGTTCAAACATCTTGAGTAGGGCGCGCTGCCCAGTGGATACCAGGGCAGGAACGAGGTTTCTGCCTCCTTTACTCTCGCGCTCCTGTAAACGTTTTCCTGTTCAACGGTGACAGACTGGTGCACGAATGCGAGCGGTGTGTAGTGGCGAGGTGGATGCGCGCGCGCGTGTGTGTGAGTGTGTGAATGGAGTGATGTGTGAGCTTATCCCGGAGCGCGTGTGGACGCAGAGGTGTGCGTGCGTGTGTGTGTGTGTGTGTGCACTCTTCGCGGAATGTAAGCTGTGGATGAAGCAGCGCGCGCTCTTTACTTTGAGCCGCTTTCGAACAGGCGCGCGATCTCTCAGGCCACGTGACTAGCAAACTGACGGCTAGACCCCAAGTCCGACTCTTTCTTAATTGGCTTAAGCAAGGCGGCACTTAAATCCCTACACATTTAAATCAATAAAATGCTCTGCTCCACAGGGAGGCCTGAGTGGCAGGTGGTAGGACGAGAGCACTGGACCGTTTAAGCTCATCAATAGAAATTAAGTCAAATTCACAACCTGTCCTCAACACAAGTAAATCAAAGCATTCGAGAAAATGGTTTCTCATTATGCCCATTATGTGTTTTCTTAATTTTGTGAACTTGTTCACAGGTAATTGCCACAGGCTAGACTATATGATCAAACACACACACACACACACACACACACACACACACACACACACACACATATATATATATATATATATATATATATATATATATATATATATATATATATATAAACACTTAAGAAACCCAATTACTGTAATATATTTCCCTATTAGAAAAAGCTCCAAGAGTGGAACCCCAAACCCCATGATTATCCCCTAAGAAACCATCAAAGACTGCAATAGAGTTTTAATGCTCTATCTAATCAGCTTATTCTCCAGTACCATGCAAAAATATAACCATCAACTTCCACTGACTTCACTCCCCTTGTACATATAGAACACCAACATCTTTACACAAATTTTAAAACGTTATGGACGTTTCACATAGGAATTTCAACATGTTTTGCACTGAAAGTGCACCTGTGAAATCAAATACTTATCTTATTATCCATAGAAAAAATAAAGATAATTAATAATAATAAAAATATATCACAATGCCCTGCATGTCGATGATGGGCATGTGACATATCTGTGAGACATAACATTTCTAAAAGTCTGTCTAAATTTTGTTCATGTGACTTTTCCATATGAGTTCTATGCCTTTCAAGAGGTCTATGTAAGAAAACACAATCCTTTTTATCATTCACGGTGATTAAATCTACATGTAGAACTATGTAAGTTTATTATGATCACTTTGCATTGTGATAGTCCATCTGCACTATCTGCCTAGTTTTGATCATATTTATAATGTAGCTGCTGCTGCTACTCAGGTCACCTACATTGTGGATCAATGCGCTCAGCGGGTGTCTAACACTGATAAAAGAGACCAACAGTGCTTGGCCTCGGTAAAGAGGGGTTTACCATTGAACCATTAAGTCGTGCGACTCTCTGATTAGGTAGTTCACTTACCAGACTTATAAAGCACAATGCCTAAAATGTTGGACTATATGGCTATATGTTGGAATGTATGGCTTTTTATATGCCTACTTTCATTCAGTCAGATTTCAACATGATCAAAAAGTAAAATTTTGCATCTGAACGTTGTGATGGTTAATGTCCTGAACTACAAATCAATAAAAAATATTGGATCAGTATCTAATCTTATGTCAAGTGGCATGACATTTTTGAAGATAGAAATCAGAGAATTTTCATAATTTTCATAATTAAATTTTATTCTTACTCAAGTCAATTTGAGAAATGTATGTAAATAATTACCAAATGAAATAGTAAACGGTAAAATTAAGTTTTTAGACTTCAATGAGCACGACGTTTCCTCTATTCACTTATCCTTTATGTCAGGACCGATTTAAACTCCTGTCCCATGGTGTTTTGTTCTGCCTTGTTTGCAAGTAGTGACCAACCATCTTTCTTGATCACAACCTGGTCAAACAGGAGCCAGTCTCTGTCCCCACTGAGTCTACTGTTTGTCTTCATTAGCATATGTGAGACTACTAACTGAGAAACTCCATACGAATGAGCTCTTATTGATGGTTTACAACTTCCTCTCTATGGCCCACACCGTACGCACATTTGTTTACACAGGGCTAGGAACTCAGTAACAATGCAGATACAGGTATTGTTAGTATAAAATTTGCAAGGGTGGAAAGAGGCTGTCTAAAAAGAGCAGCAGCTGCTGGCAGCAGTTATGTCCACAGAGCGATGCTCCAGGCAGCAAAGATCAGAAGAGCTCACAGCCAGGGAGCAAGGGTGCCTGTGGAGAGGGCACACTTATAGACGAAACCTCCCACCGTTTCTGCATTCCTACGTCCATAAAATCAGTGCCACACCAGGAAGGCAGTCTGCTAAACATTGGATAATTTGTATAATGGTGGGATTCACCACACTGGGTGGGATTCCATTCACAGAGAGAGCTGTTCCCTTTGTGAGCCCATCTCCCTCATGTTTATGCCCATAGTGTGTCTAGAAAAAAAGAATAGAGGGTTGACTGTGTCTGCCGTTTGAAGTCTACATTCTCAGAAGGTGAAATCACGAAAGAATTTTCCTCTATCTTTTAGGTTTGAATAAAAAGGCATACTGACTGTAGATACACTGACTGTAGATTCATGTTGGAAGAGTCCAACATGAAAGATAAATATATTTCTAAATAAGGCAAATTACGTCATATAGAAACATCAATAAATGAATGTACATTGTGTGCATCACTTTCATGCATGTAGACATCAGTAGAAACTCTCTTGCAGTCATACTGCTACTACTACTACTACTACTACTACCACTACTACTACTACATAAAGAAAAAAAAAATAGGGTGTTGAGGTGGGTACAAGGTCGGCTTCATTGTCCCATAATTGTCCTAGCACTTCTAGTTGTTCAGCAGTGGCTCTAATGAGGGCTCTTCGTTGCGTCCGGGATGGCTGAGCGCCTCTGCCAGATGCTGACATGGAGCAGATGTGGAAAGTCACTGAGCGATTTGTTAAAGGCCTGCACATTTTCAGGGGAGGACAATTACACCAAGGGACTCTGTCATTCCCTCACTAACAAACCACCACTCCTGTTTGCACCCACTCACACACAAACAAATTCACAGGTAAAGGTCAGTTCATCTACTCCAATAACAACCAAAAAAAATATTTACAATGATTTTACAGCCTTAAGTTTGATGTAATATTAGTAACAACATGGAGAAAAAGTGAGGAAAACTTATTTTAAAGAAAATAAAAGAAACTAATTGATCATAAAAGGGTAAACTCTGTCCTTCACTATATCTTTATTAGCTATATGTCTATCATGTGTTACTTTAAGCATCTTTGAAGACACCAAAAAGTACTTATGTCTTCTGACACACTACAGATTCAACTTCATTCATAGCTTATGTCAGAATTTTGTTGTTAAGAGAGATACACACACAGCCCTACCCTATGCAGGTTCTTGGAATATACGACTTAGGCAGATGTGAGGTTCTGTCTGTCACTGCTTGCATTAATTCCTCATTGTTCTCTCGGAAGGTCGTGTCATAATTCATTAACGCTTAACGAGTCCCCCTGGTGCCACCTGCATGCCTTCCCTCGATTGCCCGTTAAATTAGGAGTGACTCTCACACTCGCTGCTCTCAACAATGAAGATGTATTCTCCATGTAAAGGCTTGGGTTATTAGTTACATTGTTTAAATAGCCCACTTTAAAGCCAGGGGGAAGCTAACTTTATGAAGGGCAATTAAGCACTAGCCATAATTGATAATTCATCCTCTTTACAATTAGACAATATAAATAATATGTCTGGGATTAATGGTTATGGGTGTTTAGAGGGAGCGAGGCATGGCGGAACTGGCCAAGCATGGCTGATTGAGTGAAAGGAAGCAGAGCCGGATTCATCTCTATTTGAGAATGAAACAGATTGTGTTTGTTCCTTTAACGCACATCACTTTACTCTCTACTAAACATCATATGCATCCTACTGTCCTTGGTGTTCATGCTTCTAATTCTGTACTCATATCTGTTCTGTTAATACATTTATGAATGATTGTGTGCATGTGAAAATCTTAAATCCCATGCATCATAAAAAACATCATAAAAAGCTTTTTTTATTTAAAGAATATTATCAGGTTTTACCGATTTTACGTATCAATAACTGTGTTACTAATAGTTTTAAACATCCCATTCATAAACCATAGGCATTAATATTAAGTTTGCCACCTGCTGTTGTAACAGCCTGCACTCTTCTGATAAGGTTTTCCAATAGATTTTGAAACATGTTTGTGGCGATTTGCCTATTTAGCCACAAGCGTGCAGGAGGTCAGGTGCTGATGCTGAGTGTTGGTGCACACCCATCATTTCAATTCATCTCAGAAGTGTCGGAAGGTTTGAAGTCAGGGTTTTCCATACCAACCTTGCATTATGGAATGCTCAGGGACATTATCATACTGGAGCAGGTTTGGGCCCCTTAGTTCTGGTTAAAGAAAATCTTCGTGCTACTGCATACAAATGATTCTTGACTGTTGTGTGATTTGAACTTAGTGGAAACAATTTGGGAAAGACCCACATATGGGTGTCATGGTCAGGTGTCTACATACCTTTCCCACATAGTGTATGTACAATAGGTATATGAGCAATGAATGTATGCTCATGGGTCTAAGTCAAGGTTTAAGGGGTTAATGATGTCTTGTTTCATGTTTAAAAACTGAAAGGTAGGACACTCCTGGGCTATACATGCCTTAATATAAAGCCAGTAGAAAACAGAAAAATATACAGTATTTCAGTATGATGCAGAAAATGTCATAACCAGCAAACAGACCTTTGCTCAGTGTCCAGGCTTTGCCTGTTATATTTTTTGTTTTATCATATTTTTAATAATATCTCAGTAACTTTTAATTAGGTAAATCACCTATTACCAATTACTAGTAAGTAAGGGAACATTTTGTTTTTCTTAATTTAGGCCTTCAGCCCTGTGGTATATTATGTTGAATTTCTACTAACAAATTAAGATGTCTGGGATTAATGGTTATTATAACAAGCTGTGTTTCCACCATTGTTTTTTGTATTATTATTTTCTCTACACAAGTTTTCCAGCTTGATTCTTTAAAATATAGTGATCACTGTATTTGGAGCTGAAACATATACTTTACTGAATACTCTTGCAATTAGGTAAAAAAGTAAAATGTATCTATAATTTATTATAAGATAATATTTGTATATCATTATTGTATATCATCATAAGATAATATTTGTATATAACTTGTATTCTAGGATATCATCATTCAAAAAACAATTATGCAGGAGGTACAGTGGCTTAGCGGTTAGCAACTCCAGGGTTCAGGTTTGATTCCTGGCCAGGTTTCATTCCCGCCTCTGTGTGCAAGGAGTTTGCATGTTCTCCCTGTGCTTGGTGGGTTTTTTCTGGGTACTCCGGTTTCCGGTTTAAAATAAATTTAAATTGGCTTGTTTTTCATTTCGTTTAATCATTACTTTCTCCAAAGTAGCAGTATTATCTGGCAATAATAGAAAATAGAATAATAAATAAAGAATACTAGTCTTCCATTTGGTTTTATATGATTGGTTTACATAAATTGTAATATGAAACAGGAGGTATATGTGACTAGATTTAAGATATTTTCACTTGCTAAGATGATAAAATCATTTTTTTCAATTATTTTTTTTGTCAGTGTATTCCTTGCATCTGTAATTACATTAATACCAAAGTGGCATTCATCTATCAAGCCTATTCCTCCTCAACCTTTCTCATTTCTTTATCAAGGTCTCTGACAAACAGAAAAGCATTTCAGACATGCACTGGGATATCAATGTATTGATTTCAAAAAGCTTCATTTAATTGCATTTCGTTTTTGAACTTGTATAAAAGCTGCTCATTAATAGTTTAGGTTTTTAGAGAAGGCTAACTATGCCAGCTTAGCTACTGTGGTCTGTTTAGACAATCGTCTTTGCTACTTCTAGCCCTGGTCTCTAATGACTTCAGTGTAATTGCTACAGTGAAAGCTGGATCTGTAAAATCTCGCTAATCAATAAAGTCTTCATCGTCTGCTTCCCCTGTGATTTCCCCTCATTTCTATCCTAATTGTTCTTTTTCATCCGACAAGGTTCTGTGCCGTGAGCAAGGTGTGTGTGTGTCCCTGTGTGATATGTTTCATTTTAACTCTATATCCCTCTTTGGCCTTAGGACTCCAAAGTACTCTACCAACACATTATTGACATATGGTATTCAATTTATGGTAGCACTGCATGCCATGTCAGACCATCCCATATGTCAAGAAACATTTTGCTATTAATCTTTAGTTTTATATTGCAAAGTTCCATATATAGCTATTGCACACCTGCTGTTCTTTTGTTAATCAACAGGCACTATTTTAAAATGTTTCACTGAAATGGACAGAACACCTCTTTTAAACGAGGATTATAGTTCTTGTATGTTCTCTACAGAGGCACTGCATGCTTATAGTAATATTGTTGACTTATAAATATTTAACCTGCATTGCAAAAGCAAACATCAACAATTATTTCAGGTTTAATTGAATCTTGCAGCGGAAAAAGCTTTATTAGAGCACGTCATTGTGGTGTAGTGTGTCGTAGTGCTGCCCCACTGCTCCAGGGATTGATTCTATGCTCAAGTCATTGTCTGTATGGAGTTTTGCATGCTTTATATGTGTAGGTTTCCGATACCGATTCTCTGGTATTCTACCGATCCAAAAACATGCAGGTACAGACTACATTAAATTATCTCTGTGTGTGAATGCATTTGTGTATGTTTGTGTATTTCTTATGCAATGGACTGGCTTCACATCTAAGGTGATTTTTCTAAGTGTTATTGGGATCTACTGTGAACCTGAAAGAACTTACCAAAGATGAATAATTGAATGAATTCCATGTTAAACAAAATTGTCATAGAATGATTAGTAAGTAATGTCCCACATTCCATATATGTTTATATAATGTCATAGTTTATAGGACTTTAGTCTAGGAAATTTAGCAGTAGTGAGGAGGACATTGAGACACCATAACCCTTCTCACCTTGGTTTTGAACGTATGGTTCACACAAATCTCATCATATGATCTGCCATACAGAGAGTTATGGCCCAATTAATCCACAGAGAGAGAGATGACAATCAACAAGCTATGTTCCATCCCCATTTACTAAAAGTTGACCTCTGGGATTTTTCTTGCAAGGAGAGTAGACTCACCTCACTGTGTAGTCTTTGTTTGTGTGTGTGTGTGTGTGTGTGTGTGTGTGTGTGTGTGTGTGTGTGTGTGTGTGTGTGTGTGTGTAGGTGCATGTGTGTGTGTGAGGGTTTGTATGTATTATGTGGTGCTAAATGACCGCTTATGTGTAGTGATGCTTGCACAACCCATCCTGTCACTCTGGGGCATATGGGATTGACTTTCCATTTCCCTTGGGAATGAACGCAATGCTGATTTATTACCAGTAAAGGGCAATGATCTCTAAAGGAGGCCAAATTAGTCCCTCGTTTTGTGTGTGTGAGTGTGTGTGAGTGTGTACATGTACTTATGCGCTTGATGACTATGTACTGAAGGTCAAATAGGAAGAATCTCTCTCTCTCTCTCTCTCTCTCTCACTCTTCACTGTCTTCCACACTGTGTGTATGAAATAAATGGGATCAAGCTTAATTTAACCAGGTGATGGACATTTTAGATCAAATTATAAGGCCGCATTAGTTTATTTAATAGTGCAAATCTCTCAGAAATATACCACCACTTCATTGGAAAATTAACTCATGTGATGCCTGGTCATTTTTTCCAGACAATGCTGATGGTGTTTGACTTACAGCCTCATATAATTCACGGCCATTCTACACTGAGAACAACTCATCCTCAGTATTACAAGCAATACATCTCGAGGGGGCGATTTTTATCGACATTTCCCATTACGGACTCTTCAGGTTTATAGAGTCTGTCATAAATATCCTCTCCAGTTTAAAATCAAGAGGTTCTGTGTGAGATGAAGAGATCAGTCGTCAGATGTGTTGAGTTAATGTCACGCGAGCCATTTGGTCAGATAGACTGTTAAATAGGTTATACAACTTTTTTGAAGGAGACAAAATGTCTTTGAAGGAGGTCAAAATGGATCTGCCGGTTGCTCACTGATGGTCTGTCTGGTCTGTCCAGTCAAACTTTTACACCATCTGTAAGTTATAAAGTGCTTGTAGAAGAAAACAGTTTTTGCATTACTATTTTCACAACTATTTTGCACAGTTTTTGCATTACTAAAGCTAAAATTTTTACAGATGTTTTTTTTTCCATTAAGGTGATAAGAAAACATCCTATCCTTTATTTGCCATGCTTTTTATTCTGTGTAGAATCATGGGGGGCGCATACGAAAGGGTATCAAAAAGTTTACATATCTGCATGCCATAGATCCAGTCGCTTTCGCCTTATGTCCTTCTTTAAATGCCTTAAAAACTGGCAGCACAATTTGTTTTTGATGGTCTGCCCTCTAGGAAAGAATTCTCCATACTCAATGCAGTGAATGTCGAAAAAAAAAAACATGAACATGCACTTGGACGACCTGTGGAACTGCCTCGCCCTTTTTAGCCATTGAGATGATGGGCTTTTTTCCTATGAAGACTGTGGCTTCGACTAATTGTTGTAGCCGTACACCGAAGTTTTGTCACCGGTAATGATAATCGACTGGAAGGACTATTCCATCTGCTCCTGGGTCAGCAGCCTTGGGACGAACTTTGAAGCAACACGGCACATGTTGAAATCACACGTGAGAATTGACACAATCACAACAGCAGCCATCACCATCAAGTTGCCGAATGGTTTCAATATTTTCGGGGGTTGAGCTTGTTAAGGAACTTCCTGATCTCTCATCTTCCAGTGATGTTCTTCCAATCTTGAAGTGCATGTGCCACTTAAAACATCTTGAACGACTCATTGCAGCATGGCTGTAAACTTGCAGAATCATGTCAAATGTCAGTTTTATGCAGAATTTTACATTCATGAATATATGAACATGAAAAAATTCTCACACACAGACTGGAGGCAAAGACGCAACCTTGGAGGCACGAGGCAACTGCTGTGTCCTCTGGGAAACAGTGCCCCCAAATTCGAACATCTATTAATCCATTTGGTCAAGGAAGAATGAAGGTTGGAAAGTGACTTAATAGCTAGAAATCATGGTCTGCCTGTTTAACAGCTTGGTCTGTGTTTTGATAAATGGTCAGCTCGATTTTTCAGCAGTATGTGCATATCCACCTGATAAAAATGTCTGACACAGCATAACCTGAAGTGTTCACTCAAATCTGTAATGACTGAACATTAAATTTCTTTCAACTTGGGACGTTAAATTAACCAATATAGGCAGGGACATGTGTTTGTCTGGCTCATTTTCTGTCTCACCGTTCAGTGTCTCAGTCTGTTCAGATGAACAGGCTTCTTGGGGTCACAAGTAGTGTGTGGCGTTTTTTGTATTTAGAGAATAGCTTACATAGCGCGTTATCGGTTTAAACCGCTTCCCAGAAACGACTCTACAATCCCATTCCCAGACACACGAGCACTCCACCGAGTAACGGTTAACGGCGTTCCGGTCGTTTCCACAGCCAGCCAATCAGCATGCGGTTTGAATGCATAGCTAAGAAAAGCGTTCAATAAAACGCACCGATCTTCAGCGAGTGCGCGGTGCAGGCTGCGTTGCCAGGAGAGAAGTGCGCGAGACGAGAAGCGCGCTAGACTGGACGCTGCCGCAGAGAGCTCGATACCGTTATTTGCTTTTGTTTTGTTTTTCTCAGTATACCGATTGAATCACACATTTTTAAAAAGGAGTTTTAATGCTTTTGCGACAACAGGGATATTTTACAGGTAACCGGGTTTTTATTTCGAGCAGACAGAGCGGCGTGGTGTCAAGGCTAGTCTGAAGTCTTCTCCTGCTCTAGCCTGCTGTGTGTGCGCGCGCGTGCGTGCGTGCGCGCGCGTTATAGACGCTGGCAACACTGACGGTTTACCTTCGAAATCGTAAATTATTTAGGCGACGCCAAATTTGCGACGTTATTTCCTTTCTATTCTATTCTGTCTTCAGAAAAAACATTAATGCTGAAAAAATGGTGCCACGGTTACCTCGCGGTCGAGAGAGCGTTGGATGTCTTAGTTCAACCATATGCTCCTGTTTAAAATTCTCTCCTCCTCCTTGTAAAGAAGAAACCTCCTGGTTTACATCGTTAAATTGCTCATATAGTGTAAAAGACACATAAACGTTTAGGTTATAATAATCCTTTAATAATGCTGTGTATTATTTTAATGGCAGGGTGGTCGAGGTATGACACTGACCAGGGGCTCCTTTACTTACTCAACTGGAGAAGAGTACAGTGGTGAATGGAAGGAAGGCAAGTCATTCTTCCTCTATATCTTTATTATTTCAGCTCTATATTTTGCTTTTCCAAAATGAATAACATTTTGTTTTGACTCTCAGTCTTCAATTATACTCCTACAACTTACCTTTGTATAAAATTCATTTTGTAAGTGTTTATAACACATTGGGTGATGTCTTGTGTTTTTATGCAATGCACTGTCTATCGCACATACCTTTCTCAAAGACAACTTACCTAAAAGTCATTTTTATCCACCTTATCACTCAGCTCTGACAGCTTTTAAGCACTTTCTATGGATTAGTTCTGAGCTACGGTAAGAAGTCTAGTGACAGAAGTGTTTTGGGAAAAGAGACATGCTGAAAGGAAAAACTGAATTATTCATAGTCAAAGAGGCTAAAACATTTGATTCCAGTGTGTATCACTCGACTGTTCTTGTTACAAGTCAAAGATTTGCACTATTTATCCTATACAGGAAGGCGACATGGTGTAGGACAGCTGAAGTTCTCTGATGGCACATGTTACAAGGGGCACTTTGAGAATGGTCTGTTCCATGGCTCTGGGGTCTTAATGTTCCCTGATGGATCCAGGTGAAAGATTATGTAATCAGATTGCATGCATTAGGCAACATAGTAATAGTTAATTGTTTCACTATTGCTGAACTATTGCTTAAATGCCTAACTGTTAACTTGTTGATAACCTAGAAATCTGATACTTACTGAACTTGCATTCTTTATAAATTTTTTTATGAACTGTTGTGTACTGTAAAAATCAATGTGTCATTGTTTAAATTCAAGGTATGAAGGTGAATTCGCCCAAGGAAAATTCCAAGGTGTTGGAGTTTTTAACAGATTTGACGGGATGAAGTTTGAAGGAGAATTCAAAAATGGCCGTGTGGAAGGACATGGTAATTTTTTTTTTTGTTGTTGCTCTGATCAGTCCTGGATTCAGCTATTCATCTGGAACTGTAAATACATATTAAAAGAAAATAAATATATAAATAAATGAATAAAGAAAGAATGAAAGATTAATAGTAAAATATTAAATGAAATAAAATACCAGGAAAATATACATGATTACATAAACAAAATGTGTAAGTATTTGAAAATTAATTATACAGTTGTGTTAGGCTGATGAAATAATATTGATTGTGGCTATGAACTGTAAGATGTAGTAATTACAGTTAAGCTAAGAGCTATATAAGGGAATTTGTCATCAATGGAGTTCTTTGTCATCAATGGAGTTCTAGGACACTTAAGCTAAGCGCTATATAAGGGAATCTGTCATCAATGACGTTCTTGGATTTGCAGCTAATTAAGCAATAGCTTAGTATGCAATACATGGAATATTCAGTTACTAAAGTTGCATTTTGCATATTCTGAGCTCAGTTTATCAAACACCGTGTTTTTATGTATGTGTATAAATTTCCTATTTGAGAAAGAATAAGGATATTGTCTATTGTTTTGTCTTCCCATGCAGGCTTGCTGTCATTTCCGGACGGTTCCCATGGTATCCCACGGAACGAGGGGGTCTTTTCTGACAACAAGCTGCTAAAGCGGGAGAAGAGCCAGGCAGTGGTGCAAAGAGCCCGGAGCTCAGCCTGCACTGCACGCAGCCTCACTGTATGATCAACACACTAATGATCTGATAAACAACCATGCTGCTACTCTCAGATCAGCTTCCCAAACTACTCCTACTGCAGAGGCAAAGAGTGAAACGGATTCAGGATCTCCGCATAGAGCTCTCTTTCACTTACAGCAGACCCTCAGGAATGGATAACAGGGTTGCCTGTCCCTCTATCTCTTTTTTTTCTCAGTGCTAGTCTGCCTCCAATGCCTCTAGCTTAAAATATGTAGAATAAAACTGGGCACGGTTATTGCTGCATCAATGTGAACTATTTCATCTTAGATATAAAGAAACCAAAGTCGCCATCAACAACATGGGGCTGCTGAGTATTCTGTATGAGGAGTTTGTGTGTAACAGTGAGTTTATTTGCCTTTGTGAGACTATGATTGTGCACCTTCCTCACTATTTATCTATTTATTTTATGACATTGTTTATTTACATGCTGTTTCAAGCACTTTTTCTTTTGGGTTAAAATGATTTGTCTTAAATATTAATTCACTTAATTGTACAGCAAAATATAATAACTGGATTTGTATATACCTCATGAGAAACAACATTGTATATCCAGTATTGATGTTTGAGATAATCAGAAGTTTATATACGTGGTGGACGTATTTCAAGTACAAAGATAATGATGTGCTTTTAATTGAAATCAGGCAGTGTAGACAATGAAAAGTCCACTCAGGTGATCCTCCTGAATGTGGGGATCCCAAATGTGAATGATCCTCACCAGACCAGTGTGTATCATTTAACTTCATGCACTTTGTGTAGTATTTTCTCAATACCTGTATGAACAGAAATGTGTAGTCAGGCTGTACTGCCTGTGGTTATTGTAACAGCACTGTAAAAGCATGTATCTGAACATTTTTATTCAGAATGGTGTGAGGGGGACCAGGAATTTTGCCTCTTTATCATTACTATAATAGCATCCATCTAATAATGGTGTGTATCTTCTTCTAAGATCTAACACAACAACAAATGTGGATTTAGTCCTTAATCTGTATGTCAGTGGTATATTCTGCTTATCACCCAGTTTGTGTAATAATTGTTTTTATCATACAGGTAGACACAACGGATATTGAGAAAACAGCTTGCCAGTGAGAAAGGGGAGGAACAAAAACAAGATTTAAAAAACAGGAAGGGAAACTTTCTTCTCAACCCATGTGGAAATTACACTTTTTCTTGTTAAAGTATTAGCATTGTTATGGAATTACACTGTTACAATAGATGCCCAAGTATTAACTACAAACTATACAGCTGGTAAAAATAATTTTACGTAACAACAGAATACACAACAGAATTACGTTTTTGATTTGTGTCTGAGTGGCTAACTACTTATGTTGTTTTGACATGTGCAATGTGCAAAATTAACTGTAATTATTACTTTCTATATCCTGTCACCATAACTTCAGTATTTACTTGAAAGGCTCAGAAAGGAAAAATGCAGAAAATCTGCTTTCATTTAATGAAAAAAAAAATCTTTATAACCGGAATAAAAAAGGTGCTCAAGTTTTTTTTATCTCCCTTTTCCTGATTTACTGTGTGAAGAGAAATATCAATGCCACCATCTACAAAATTATAACAGATTTACAACATATTTGTTTCTGCTATGACCAAATAGAAACTTTCTCTATTACAGCAGATATCGTTCACCTATTGCTAGTCTAGAAGTGTAAGCTTGGAAGGATGTATGAAGGATGTATGGAGAGGTCATAATTTCATACAACACTGAGGTCAGGGTTTATTTCACAAAATAACGCTCTCTAGTGGCCATAATGGCACTTAGCATACATAATCAGGAAACTTCACAGTGGGCCTACATTTGTTAAAGACAATACTTTTACAGTTATATTTCATATTTTAATGTAAAGGAACAACATGTATTTACAATGCAAAAGATGTGTAAAATGATTTATTATTTTAAAAATATGAATGTTGGCAAACCCATTGATGAAGTTTGCAAAATAGAAAATGAATACTACACTAACTGGCTTAAAGCTTGCTTAAATGCTTGAACAAATGGCAGTAGAAAACAATCTCTCACCATAGACAAAGTGCCAGGAACGTAGAGGTCATATGTAAGCATAGACACATACAGAATTTTCCACTCTTAACAAAACCTCCACTGTGTGTATGTGTGAGAAGACATACAAACCATCCCACATATTGATTTGCACACTTTGTATCCGGTTTGTATCATATGTGTGGAGTTAAAAGATGATGAAGCAACAGGTATCTTTCTGTAAGTTTTAATTACAGCTGTACAAAGTGTGATATTGGTGGTCTATGTGACTGGCAAGGGTACTGTATATCCATTTCATTTGGTGAAAAAGGGTAACCCCTGATACTGTAGTAACCGGAAACTATGCACTAATGCCACTTCACAAAGCTGTTAAGGCAGGGATAAAACAGAAATCCTAACCCTGCTTTCTTTGTGTCCCTGGAATACATCCTGTATTCATAAAAGAAGCATTTGTGCTTTTATTTAGTTAACATAATGTGGGGAAACATGACTTTCGCATGCATAAGGCACCATATCAGTTATCAAGATAAATTGTTAAAAATGTCAGCTACTGTTTTATCTGAAAATGACGAAGTTCTACACAATAATATTGCCTCGCTTGAAATGCTCAAATCATTTTTGATGTATTGTAAAACGTTTTGATTATTAAACCTAATTGACTTTAATTAAAAAATAATACATAGGAGTTAAAAAAAATTAGTAAGCTACTGTAATGTGATTTATATAAATCTAAAACAGGCACTGTATCCACACCTGTGCCATATGTCTTTGGGTCAGATAAAACTCAAACTGACCAGCAGTACACAGCAATACAAGGATTTCTATACAAAGTCATGTGCACTCTACAGATAAAAATCAGTCAACAATTCTAATTCAGTAAAAAAAGAGAGTATAAATCTTTCCACGTAAAAACATCAGTGCCATCAGCTGTACTTTACGAAATGCGACCTTCAAGCCAGGTCATACTACTTCATCTGCTCCAGTTCATCAAATATCTCCTTAGTGTCACACTGCCACATCTTCACCTGCTCCTTTGCTGTAACATCCTACTGAGAAACATGGATTTTTGCTCTAATAAACACTATATGGCCAAAAGCATTTAGACGCATGACCTTCACACACATGTATACTTAACATATCTCATTATAGTCCCCAGTTTTCTGTTATAATAACCCTCATAGTTTTGGCAAGGCTTTCCACTAGTCCTTGGACTGTGAATGTGGAGATTTGCCTATTTAGACACAAGAGCATTAATGAGGCACGGATTTCAGGTGAGAAAGTGTACTGTAGTGTGATTTCAGGTGAGAAAGTGTACTGTAGTGTGATTTCAGGTGAGAAAGTGTACTGTAGTGTACTCTGCTACTACCTCAGGAGACTTAGACCATGAGACGGGGTACATCCGGACGAGGTGCCAATCCATCACAGAGCACACAGACAAACACACACACAGGCTCATTCACATACTACGGGCAAAACCAATTAGCCTAATCTGCATGTCTTTGGACTGTGGGAGGAAACCCAATAAGCACGGGGGAGAACATGCAAACTCCATGACTGAGGCGAGAATCAAATCCGGAACCTGGAGGTGTAAGGCGACAGTGCTAACCACTTAGTCACCGTGCTGCCCCCTTATTTCCAGTAAAGGTAAATGTTACAGCAAACAAAGACATTCTGAAAAAATTGTGTACCTCCAACTTTGTGACAGGAGTTTGAGAAACACCCACATATGAGTGTGCTGGTCCGGTGTCCAAATACTTTTGGTTATACGGTGTATCTCAAATTCATTTATTAATATGAGGGACATTAATGTCAAACTGGGTCTAGTGGGGAAATTACTTGTAAATAACGGCATAAAACTCATTATTATTTGCAGAAGACTCAAAGCACAGTATGGTGATGAGGCTCTCAGTTGCAGTAAACCATTTGAATGGGGTAACATTTTTAAAAATGGGAACTCTGAGCCCACTGCACTCTTTCAATGCACTTTGAATGCACTAATTCAGCGGGTGGAACGTCGGCAACTTGGAACTGTTCCCACAATCAGTCATGAACAACACTTGCACATTATAGGAACTCAGCAGGACTTATTGCCATAACCACTGCACAGTCTTTTGAGCAATTAAAGGAGTTCCTGGGAGGCCAGCATTTCAGATATGAAGCAGGAAGTCTGATCATGGCTCCGGAATACTGAGAAAACTTTGTATCTTGAAGGTATCCAAGCACTAGTCAATTGTTCATAGATGCATTATTCTAGCAGGGAATTATGTAGAGAAAAAAAGGAGAGATTTTACTAATGTTACTAACTCTAATGGTGTTCTGTTATTGTGCACAATCAGAAGTCCTAGTTTGATCTGAACGCCCCTTGTATAAGACAAGAACACATTTGTTTCCCTGCACAGTAAGAGCTCTGCAATACTTACAGCATTTTTAATCTTCATGTCTGCTCCTGCCAGTAGTAATGACTTGACTATTTTGTAACGGTTCAGTCTGACAGCATCATGCAACGCAGTATCACCTTCCTTAAAAAAAAAAAGAGTAACTAATGTTAATGGTGGAATTAAATACGTTTTTATCAAATTCTATTTGCTGAAAACCTTCCAGCTCATACCCGATCTGTGGCATTAATCTGGACACCACTTGATAAAAGATGCTCCACAATTTCTGAGTTGCCTGTTCTAGTAGCCACATGTAATGGAGTGCTCAGAAGCTGTGGGCACCAGAAACCATGCACTGATAAGTAAAAAATTTACTATAAGCTTATCAATCATTTTCATTATTTACACACAATATGGCCAAATATTTGTGGACACCTGACCATCAAACCCATGCTTTTGAGGAAAGGTCTATTGGAAGACGGGCTGGTGTCAACAAACCATTAGCTGTAGATCTGTACATCTCAATTCCATAAAGGTCTATTACTTTGTCTTTGACATTTAAGTCAGCGCCACTGCTCTGCAGGAGCTAGACTTCCGCCCCTGCTGGCCCAGTGCACAGCTGTACACGCCAACTGAGGAGAATGACCGGAATACAGAATTCAGGACCTTGCCATTAATGAAAGAATAGTCAAGTGAACACTGAATCAAATCTTCTCACCCGGTCTTGAAAGTCAATACTTGCTCCTTTATCCAGTAACCTCTCCACAATTTTAACATGACCCTCCTAGGCATCTCTATGAAGTGCTGATTTTCTGAACTGAAAAAATAATGTTTTTGGTAGGTATTATTGCCTAAATGTAAGTGTAATGGACATCAGAAATACCTCATCAGCTGTGTTTGGGTCTCCTCCATCTTTTAAGAACTTATCAACTACTTTAAGGTCTCCATTTGTGGCTGCCTCTAAGAATTTTTCACAGTCTACAGGAGCCTGTACAATGAAAGCAATGATGATCAATTTAATTGTAACTGTATAAATATATTTAAAAAATATTTTCTGATTATGAGATATTAGTCATAGGTTTGAGAAAAAATTATAATATTTAAATAATTTAGATGAAAACATGCTTTCATTGCCTTACCAAATGAATACTGCTTAGGTTAGTATTTTTTGCTGCTTTATTCTTAAAAGCACCTCCTTGATGCACTATATCATGCCTGAGATCAGATGAGGTCTTCCTCACCCACTGCTCCACCTGATGATATCATAGCTCATATCAGCGAAATACTATATTATAGGTATAGATATTGCGTTGCTATAATATATGAAGGAATGTACATGAATGTGTAAATAAAAAGTCTGACAGTTGCTGCAAGTTAAGGGTGAGGAATCACTGCTGCATTCTATTTACTTCTGACTGTTAATAATCCTGACTCCAAGGTATAAGCTAGAAATATCATGAGATGCCAGAGTGACCAAAACTTACTATCTGAGAGCCATTAACCACATTAATGACAACTGTATTTTAATTTAAAATGTTAAAAGCTGATCCATAACAATATTATCCTACTCAAAGTTTTAATTAAAGTAGTTTTCATCTAACTAATACACCTCCGCGAAGAAAAGAGGGAACTTTTGTTTTTTTTTTTCGTTTATTTAAATAGGTATGCATGGAAACTTTTACACTCACCTGAATCTTTGCAAAGGTCTCATTCAGTGGTTCATTGTTCATCTCTCTTTTGTCTTTTGTGTCATCCACAATCAAAATTCCTAGCTTCTGTGCACAGGTTCTACATTTCTGAAAACAATAGAACTAATAAATATAGTAAATATAATATAACTATATAAATATAATAAATAAGCCTAATGCAAGGTGTCAGAAGTGCAAAAGTGTCAGATTAATATGATTGCAGAAAAAAAGCAAATTTGGTAATAGAAATAGGAAGGGTGGTAAGAAAATTAGACCAAAATTAGGCCAGAAGTCATAAACATTTAAATATCTGGAATGGTTAAATAAACTTGATTTGTTCAGCCAGTGTACCAACTCAAGTGTGAAAATAAAAGTGACATAAGTTACAAAAACAACTCAAGTGCACAGAATAACTTTTGCTGAACAGAATCTGCTAGTACGTTTAAATGTAATATTTACTTAATAGTGCTGATTTTGCTTTCTTCATAATGAGGGTATTGTACCTAAGAGGGATATTTTAACCTGAAAAACAGCTGAACCGTGACAAATTCACTGAGATATTTTCTATGCATTAATAAAGTTATACATCTGGTAAATATCTGGAACTTGCTATAAAATCACAGTATCTCAGAAAATATGCCAAACCTGCACTTGCTTATCCAACTCAGCTTTTTGATCCGCTATCGTAGTGGCCCACAGGATATCCTTATCCATCCTGACAAAATTAATCAATATCAATAATACAGCAGAGGAAAATTCTTAGAAGGAAGGTTACCTGAATATTGTTGATATTTAATTACGAACAATAATATGAGCAGTAGCTGACACCTATAAATAAGCAGTCTATTGAGTGCGCTCAGGCAGATATAAACAATGAAAGGCAGTGTGAGTGCCTTATACATAACAGCAGGCATGCAAAGCCCACAGCTTGCTTTGTGTGACAGGTGTGGCCAGGAGCTGGACTGAACACTGACACATCACACATTCCAGCACCATAAACTGCCAATGTTCTCATCCATTCAGCCATTTCATACAAGAGTATCTGCTCAATAAACACATTGTTTTGGAGATTGTGTTTATTACAATAATTTCATTTATACTGACTTATGTCTTGTACATTCAACTATTTCTACATTTCTAGTAGGATAATGAACCCTGCCACATTACAAACAGAAATCTTTAAGAATGGGATGAGAAAATCTGATTCATGGGGCCCATACCTTTTAACTTATAGGATTTAAAAGATCCACTGCTTATATACTGTATTTGTGTCAGACAGGGGCATTGCTAGAAGAAACAGCTCTTCTGGGACAAAGGTTACATTACTCAAAGCACACAATTGTTTCCTTAAATGTCTGTTGTGTGTATGAAATGTGTTAATGTGATAAAAAAAATATCTCATGAAGCACTGTTCAATCCATCAAATGAAAATGGAAAGAGTATGGCATAACAGCAAACCTACCAAGACATGGCTGTCCTCTTAAACTGACAGGCCAGGCAAGAAGAGCACTAATCAGAGAAGCAGGCAAGAGGCCCATGGTAACTCTGGAGGAGCTGCAGAGATCCACAGCTCAGGTCAAAGAACTTGTTCACAGGAAAATTATTAGTCGTGCACTCCACAAATCTGGCCTTGGTAGAGGTGGGAAAATAAAGCTATTGTTGAAAGAAAGCTACAAGTCGTCCCTTTTGCATATGGGGGACACAGCAAACATGTGGAAGAAGGTGCTCTGGTCAGATGAGCCAAAAACTTTTGGCCTAAATGCACAAGCTTGTCAGAGTGATGGGAAGATGGATGAAGCCAAATACAGGTCAATCTTAGGAGAAAACCTGTTAGAGTCTGAGAAAGATTTGAGACTGAGACAGAGGTTTACCTTCCAGCAGGACAACAACCATAAACATAAAGCCATAGCTACAATATAATGGTTTAGATCAAAGAGCATATTAATGTGTTGGAATGGCCCAGTAAAAGATCCAGACCAAATATATATATATATATATACACACACACACACACACACACACACACACATACAGTACAGACCAAAAGTTTGGACACACCTTCTCATTCAAAGAGTTTTCTTTATTGTGTTCTTTATTGTGTTCTTTAGCCCAAACAAGTCTCTTCTGCTTGTTGCCTGTCCTTAGCAGTGGTTTCCTAGCAGATATTCTACCATGAAGGCCTGATTCACACAGTCTCCTCTTAACAGTTGTTCTAGAGATGTGTCTGCTGCTAGAACTCTGTGTGACATTGACCCGGTCTCTGATCTGAGCTGCTGTTAACCTGCGATTTCTGAGGCTGGTGACTCGGATGAACTTATCCTCCGCAGCAGAGGTGACTCTTGGTCTTCCTTTCCTGGGGCGGTCCGCATGTGAGCCAGTTTCTTTGTAGCGCTTGAGGGTTTTTGTGACTGCACTTGGGGACACTTTCAAAGTTTTCCCAATTTTTCGGACTGACTGACCTTCATTTCTTAAAGTAATGATGGCCACTCGTTTTTTTTCTTCACTTAGCTGCTTTTTTCTTGCCATAATACAAATTCAACCTCTTTGCATGAAAAGGTGTGTCCAAACTTTTGGTCTGTACTGTACATATATAAGGCTGTTCTCATAAGATGCTCTCTATTCGATCTGACTGAGCCATTGAGCTATTTTCCAAAGGAAAATGAGCAAAATTCTCACTCTCTAGAGCGACATGATCTATCACACAAAATCACAATAAAACACGTTTGTGGTTGTAAAAGTCCAAGGGGTGTGAATACTTTTGCAAGGCACTGTGGATGTTTATATCCGCTATATATATCCAGGTCCTTCTTCTCTCACTTTCATCTCATCTTCCTGCTTTCCTATGTCAGTCAAAATCAAATAATCGGTATTAGAAAAAAAAAACCTTTAGCCCGTCATGCTGTCACACTATAATCCCGATTCTTGTATCTTGTGCCAGTAATGGTTTTCCCGCCTGAGCGCTGAACTATAAGGTCACCGGCTGCGACATGCGCAATACAGTGGGTCGACGCATGCGCCGTGGTGTATGCAACCAGACCGCAAGGTGCGCCTCAGCTTGTACTGTACGTCGGTTTAAACTGCGTTGCGGTCAAATGTATGCATGAAAAATAAAACCATTTCTTTAACGTTATCATCAACCTAAATGAATCCGTTGCCAAGTATAGAAGCTTGTTAAAACTCGAAATTGGTAATAAGCAGATAATAAACAGGTCATTTTGGTGGATTTATTTTTTTCGTCTTTGATATTCATGGTAGTAATTAATTAATGTATTGAGGCACAAATTGGGTTTCTAATTCTTATGCAACGAGTTGTTTATCTGTTTATAATTTTATATAATAAAATATAAATACCTTTATTTTGAAATAAAGATGTGCAAGTATGAATCCTCTCTTGTATGGTTCTCAGGGTCAGGTGAATCATTAACCCTGACCGTCGGATAGGTTTGAGTTAACACTCACATAACTGCTGCTTAGAGTTAGAGTTGAACTGCCACTGGTCTCTCCTCTACTTAAACCTGATTACTCGTTTAAGCCAAGAATCACAAACAACATCTGTCAAGTGAAGCAAGTAAGTGTGCAATATGTACTGTATATACATATTTTTTTATGTAAAGTTTTTGTAAAGTAAAAAAAAGTAAAGAATGTGACATCATGGATTCAAATTGCTTGCAGACTTCCTGCTTTTACTGTGGATGCTTCTTTTAAACTGATTACAGGAAAACATATTCATAGCGATTGGGATCCTGTAGATAAATGGTGACTTTAAAGCTCCTGAGCATGAAAGAGCCTGAGGATGATGACAGTGATCCTCCTCAGGCTGAAGCAGACAGAGCTGAGAGTCTGGGTACTAAACACAAGAATGGTTCTAGAGAATTCTTCCTCTCACAGTGAGTTCAGACAATGTGATTTGCATGTATTACATAGAGGACATGTTGGTTCTAAGAGTATTGATTTTGGATGACAACAGTGTTTATTCTCTCCCGCTAAAGGCGGAAAAATCTTGGGCTGAGCCTCACACTGCTTCTTAGCTGTTATTCAGCGATCCTTGTCCCTGCTTATCTGCCTGCTAAGCAACCAACCTGGACTGCAAGCTCCATGGAAGAAGACATGGTACAGAGTTAATGTTTCTATTCCTTTGAGGACATATTCTAAATATTCTCCAAAGAGTAGTATATTTGATGTCTTGAAGTGTTAATATAGTGGTGTACAAAGTTGTATTGATGCCTCACAGTTTCAGGGCCTCTCGCATTACTGTCTGTGAGGAGTTTCCCCATATTTTCCCAGTGTCTGTGTGGCCCTATCATTCAGGTTTCTAATTTCCTAAAACATGCTAAGAAGTTTGGCTAAGAAAAAATGCCCCAGGTTTAAATGAGCATGTGAATGTGTGCGCCCAATGGTGGCCTGAGATAGACGGGTATTTCACCAACACTATACGAGGTGATACCAACAAGTTTCGAGACTTGATTTATAACATGCCAACAGATGGCAGCACAAGGTTATAAGCACCATCACAAGAAGCACTGACCTTGATAAGTCAGTGTGCCAAAATACATCGGGAAGTCTGCAATTTCGTCATGGACAACAAGTTAGAACAAAGAGCAAATGTGAAATTCTGCCTCAAACTGGGCAAATCTGCCACAGAGATGTTTGAGGTGATGCAGCAAGTTTATGGCGATGCTGCAATGAGCCATTCGAGGTGTGTTGAGTAGCACCTGTTCTTCAAGAGCAGAGGAACATCATTGGAAGACGACGACAGATCAGGAAGACCTACAACAAGCGTAAACCCTGAAAAATGTGGAAACCATTCCGTAAACTGTTTGTGATGATCATCGAGAACAATCCACAACTTTGCTGCCATTGTCGGTGGGAACATAGTGTCAAAGTCTGCCAAGAACTCCGTCAGCGTGTTCCTTCATGTTGAGAGCCAATCATCTCTATGACCGAAAAGGCAAGCTGGGTCCTCAGCTCAACCAGGTGCATGGTTGTTGTCTTTTTTTTAAAACATTTTTTGTGGCATTGTGCATCGAGAATTTATCCCAAGGGGCCAGACCATCAATAATGAATTCTACTGACAGGTTTTAAAGTGTCTGAGGGAGGATGTATGGCGAAAGCAACCGGATCTGTGCTGCGCGAATGTCTAAACTTTTTGATACCACCTCGTATTACTCAATGAACTGGTAATAAAATCATCCAGATTTTAAAAGAGTTCTAAAAGTACAACATTCTGCATGTCACTATTCCTCTAGGCTATACGGAATTACTCAGCAGCTCTGCTATCTCAGCCATGTATAAGTGGCGTTACCAAGGCAAAGCTGCAGAAAGTGCTGAATTTCCATAGCCTGCTTCAGGTTCCAGTGTTCTTGCAGAATGGAACAACACACTGGGAACGGACACCTCCATTAGGTCTGCGAGGCAGTGAAGGTGCGTTGGCACATGCACTTAGCATTCTGCCCGAATGCGGACCACCCTCAGTCTCAGGCTTGTGTAGAAGATGTATGGTGGTTGGAAGTGGTGGAATCTTACATGGGAAACATCTTGGAGCCCATATTGATAAATATGACATTATTATAAGGTTAGTTTACCTACGACCCTATATACTGCTATAGTATATTGTATAATGTGTCATACATCAGGGCAAATTTTACTGCATACATTTGTTTTGTAACAAAACATTTGAATCATATGAATAATTGTTTATTTTGCTTTAATTTTAGTTAATTTTGCTTTTCTTTTTTTTTTTTCAAAAAATGCTAAATTCTTACTCTAAACACAATTTGTCGTTTCAACCCTTTTAGAATGAACAATGCACCAGTGTTTGGATTTGAGAAAGATGTAGGTTCAAGAACCACAATTCGACTGATGTATCCTGAAGCAGCACCCTTCTTGCCACAAGAATATCAGAACACTGACATAATAGCTTTAGTTGTATTCAAGAGATTAGATTTAGAGTGGCTGACCTCTATTGTAACAAAAAAACCTTTGGTAAGCATCTTGAGTGCTTCTTCTTCCAGTCTTCTAATAGATCAAAATGTAATTTAAAAAATGAAATGAAAATTGATTCCTCTTTCTAGAGCTGGTGGCCTAAACTGTGGTTCTGGAGAGATGTTGTAAATGATGTCCCTCTTCAACCAGGCAGTTTTCGCATCGTGAACCCTGAAATACTCAATCAGATATGGCATGTGATGGAAACCTATGGGAAACTTGAAACCAAGGTAGGGGCATTTGTATGCAGATATGTACTGTATCATTAAAGTATCGCCTATCAGAATTGTATAAAACACTGTCTAGCAAAAAAACCTAATATTTAAGATAATTTGATTAATGTATTTCAGCTGGCAACAATTCTCCTAACCCTAACTGATGCAGTCAGTTCTTATGTTTTAACATCAAGCAAAGGCCTGTAGTAAACAAAGAAAAAAACTAAGAAAACTTCTGAAATTAGTTAAGATTGTTTAGAGCTAGAGCTGGAAGGTAAGTGCTAAACCATGAAGTTCACAAAATACATGTGGTAAAAAAAAAAAAAAAAAAACAGTGAACTAGATCAGAGATTAAACACCTAAACAATTGGTGAATGCTTGCTGAAATATCTGTAGAACTGTATAAATCACAGCTATGGTTAATAATGGCAGCAAAAGGGAACAGATGCTTTTAAACTTGGCCCTTCAGTGAGCTTCCAAACTTCCCCACCACAGATTCCAGACCTTAACTCCATTGAAAGTTATTCAGATGTACTGGAGAAGACTTTATAAAGTCATTTGACCCCCCCAGTCATCAATACAAGATCGCAGCCCAACATTAATGCAACAATTTCGACAGAAAGAAATGTTTTTTGAGGTTGCATAAGGTTGTCAAAACAAAGTCATGGTGAATATACACCTGAATCAAAGCTAGTACTGCTCAACTTTATTTTTATCAGGCAGTGTAGTTTCATGTACTATTCATGTCTGAAAAATTATTTCATGCAGTATTTCACTCTCAATTTTTTATGATAGATATGTATATGTTCTTTCATTTTAAGATAAAATACACAATATAGTGAACACTTACATTTATTTTAACGTTATGTTGTAGTCGGTGCCTACTCTAGGCTTCACTGGTGTGGTGCTGGCACTACAGCTCTGTGATGAAGTGAGCCTAGCAGGCTTTGGATATGACTTTAAACATCCTGGATCACTGCTCCATTACTATGGGAGTGTGCGCATGGACCACATGATGGCACAAGTAGTGCATGATGTCAGCGCTGAGCAAATTTTACTGCGGGACCTTGTCAAGGCTGGAGCTGTGCGTGATGTGACAGGTGGAGTGAGTGAACAGTGAGCCTTATTTATCAAACTGAATATAAACAAATTGATCAATAAATGGTTTGCAAGAACACAAGAGGTTTGTGAAAAATAAGATAATACAATTCTTGTAAGTTTTTTAATTATGCTTCAAATTATGTAACTGATAATGATTCCCTCTACATGTATACATTATATGGATTGTGGCATCAATATGAAATAGGATATTTATTTTAATTAATTATTTGAATTAATTTACATATAATTGTAATGAACATTTTTATATGGTTCTCTCGGATTAATTACTTGAATGAAAGTGGTCTAAAATGAATCCATAAGTGAGTATGGCTATTCTTCTAAAAAGGGAATAGGAAAGTTAGACTGTGAGCTCTGAGCTTTTTACCCTGTTGGCCTTTGCATTGTTACTACTTGTTACTTGCTTGTTCGATATAAACATCTAGCATTTACTGACAGATTAAAAAAAAAATAATAATAATAATAATAATTAAAAAATGTATTACCAAAACTTACAAATCTGGCAGGATGTTTCCCCCTTTGGACTATGTTTGGACTTATAACTTATGGACATAACTTTATTAAAACAGTAAGAAAAGAGGCTCATTGTTTGTACATTGATGCTGACCTGCACTGAATATCATTACTTTCAAATTGACCTCACGCTATTATTAGAAACTAATATATATTAGTTTTTGTGAAAGGTGTAAAATGAAGTGAACATGTGTGTCCACTTCAGCACTCCAGGTACAAAAAAAATCAGGTAAAAAAAATAAAAATAAAAAATAAAAAAACACATCTTCAGGTTAAAAAAAAAAACACATCACTAACACATACCCCAAATGAGATGTACAGTAGAATTGTACTGAAATTTCAGCTAACCCTTGAAACTGGCATAGAATGGCTGTCAATCGTTATTGGTTAACATATTAAAAAAAGTCTACAATGTATATTTTATACGTTACTTTTATATATTTAATATTACTTGTATATTATGAATCTTTTTTCCCCCAATATTTCATGAAGCAGGTTTTTATAAATTGACTAAATTAAAAATGACAAAGTAAAGAGACATTTGATACTGCTCTTGAGAGTGCTTTGGGAAGCATTGCTGTACTAGTATTTGCCAGATCCACTCATCAGAGTAATGACAAAGGACATTAGAATCAATGCAAACTGCAATAATCAGTTTAATTAAATCAACAATGATTTTTTTCAACCATCAATTAATCAATCATAGCCCATACTGTCACATTATTCTGTCACAGTATTCATTATCAGGCATTTTATCTTTAAGGCACTGCTTTCCAGTTTCCTATACTGTGAGTCACAGGTGTTGGAAAAGGTGAATAGATTTATATAACATAACATAATTTACTACTCAAAGCAACAAA
Organism: Clarias fuscus; assembly: GCA_030347435.1. Lineage (NCBI taxonomy): Eukaryota > Metazoa > Chordata > Actinopteri > Siluriformes > Clariidae > Clarias > Clarias fuscus. The sequence goes on along the minus strand of CM059211.1, from coordinate 20,589,634 downwards.
GTTACTTCCTTTTTTTGTAAAAAGAATGTGAAAGCTGATACTGCAATGGAAATCCTGGACTTAGTGAAAAACTTTTTTGAGATTCAAAAGACTGGAAATGGGTCAAGAACTATCTAGCACATGTGGAAGACATGTAATCAGAATGACTTAATCTTGAATGACTGATCGAAGATCACTTAAACACTTGTTAAGTTGCATCACACAATTAGCAACAGTAGAAATCACTACTAAATTGTTGTCTACTACATAGTAAACAAATATGCTAATAGAGAAAGAGCATTTCCACATGCACAGTGTATCAAGAACTCACAGGCCCGGAACTAAACAGCTTCTTCACCATAAGAAAACCACTTGTTTGATTAGAAGAATCAGAAAAAGAAGTTTCAAATTGTTATTGAGCATAAAGACTGGACTATGGAACAATGGAAATAGGTTATGTGATCTGATTGATTACTTGACCATATCCCAGAGATTAATGAGCGAAGTGGATGAAGTGATGCACTCATGCCCACTGATGCCCACTGTACAAGCCTCTGGAGACAGTCTTTCTGTATGAAAGTTGTTTCAGGTGGTCAGATCTACACTTAGGAATGTTATGTGGGAATAAAACACATTCTTCTTCCCTAATGGCACAAGCAGGACCCGAATTATGAAAGAGTGCTTCTGGGAGCATGCTTTTTACACATGAAATGGTCCTCCATGTTAAGCACTGGAATCTAAACAACTGAAGTGTGCTACTTTTATTTGGCTCTGAGGTTTATAACAAGTTAACGTTGTTAACCAGCAGTCAGATATGAACAATTTATTATTTAAAGCAACGTACACATATAAAGATTTGCAAACAGAAATAAAAAATGAGTGCTTACTCACGCAATATTCCTAAAAGACAGAAATGGTAAAAGGGATGCAGTGGGTCAAGTACTGTCCCAATATCAGCAAATGAAAATCATACTACATTTTCTGTCTAAGAAGTTTCAGTGCAACAATTTGGACAGAGCTTAGTCTTGACCAATCAATATCAAGATGCATTTTTCCCTACAACTTGGTCTTTACAGTCTGAAAGAATTGCAAAAACAAGAATACTTATTTGGGATTGGTCACTACAGAGAGAGAGATTATTGCACGAGAGAATGCTTAGTGCAGGAGCATACCAGCAGCTGTGGAACAAAAGATGTCCTCAATAAGCCCTCACATGCACACAGGAAACTCTCAGAGGTACTCATAACAGCGGAATGCGCGATGGCTCCCACAGTTTGCGGGCCAGCTGGCTACAATGCTGTAGGATGTACTCAGTGGGAACAACACCAAGGTGCACGGTCAGCAACTCGTAGCACTTTACCAGCTCATTCTGGTGACTCTTACTGTAGTAACGTAGCAGCTTCCTGTGGGACAAAAGAGCTGGTAATGGTATGTTGCATGGCAAAAGTCTGAATTTGTTATTCTAATTAAAACTTACAGAATTATTCTGTATGTAAAAGTTCTTTTTTTTATCATTTTCCTTTAATTTCTTTATTTATTTACCTGAGCTAGCAAGTAATATAAAATCGAATTAATCAGGGAGTGTTCGCAGGAGTTCTGACATTAGTGTTGTGTGTATAGGTTAATTATTGACATTCTTATACGTTGTTTATCTACAATACCAGCTCATTTATAGAGAATTATAGGGACTGCAGATTAAAAACATTATTTAACAAACAAAAGGATATAACTGCTTATATGGTGAAGCTTTGTAGGGTACATGGAGAAATTTTACTCAAGATTGATTGAGTCTCAAGCATCATTGCTTTGAAACAGTCAGTCAGTTTGTCTTCTTTAGGAATTTAACTGAAATGTTTTTTGTCTTATTAAGTTCAAGCCAAAAAAAACATAATGGATGGTAAAAGTAAGGTGTATCATTCAATTATTTTTAATTAAATTATTTAATTCTTGGCAAATTTCAGAGGCAATATATGGATAAAAAAAAAAAAATCAACTATGAGGTGGTAAAAAATATATAAATTATAAAATAAATTTAAAAAAATCACCTCACTTTTGCTTATTTTTCTATAACAGCGAACCCCACTGTCCTTTATATGTTATGTATTTTTCTCTCTCCATTCCTAGGATAATTTTTCTCATTCTATTGCTCTAATGATGTTAGCTAACACATTACCTGTAATAATCCCAGGCAAGCATTCCTATAGGAGCCGAGTCTTCAGGAAGGCTAGGAATATCTACCACCTCAAGCTTGTAACCCTGTCAGGGATCAGGGGACAAATAACTTCATTTGAACAATGATCACCTATCTTTGTAAAGATGCATTCATTAAAGTGTATTTGTGTCTTATTTGCACACAATTCCCTTGCAGAATCTCAGAGAAACATCTTACACATACCGTTTCATTCTCAAACCACAAGAAATAGCAGAAGTAGAAATCGCCATCTCGTAGAGTCACAGTGGTATAGCCTTTCTGCAAATAATGCCTTGTTGTTGCCACAAGACCCCACAGCTGTCAGAAAACAAAGAATGTATAGTTATGACAGGAGCTAATATACAGAACACAGCAAATGCCAAGGGTTCAAAATAAATACAGCCCCATACATGCTTTATTTATACGCAACATACACAACAGAAGAAGTGTACAGTGCATGGTAGGTTTCACACAAACCTTGTTTTTAATTAGGTGCGCTATGGGGCCTTTTCCCAGCTCTGAAGCAGAGCTCTCAGTTACATTGAGAGATGGCGCAATCATTTGTCCTGCGGTGCGATCCACATAAATGAAATGCACAAGACCAGGAAATTCCTCCAGGTAGGTGAGAATACGGTTAAGTAAATACATCCAAGTACAAGAAACAAGGTTTCAATACAAGAATACAAATGCATCATTTCTGCATACTTGTTGTCTAAGCAGTCCTTATTTACTCATTTATTCACATGGAATATTTGTCTTGTCTTTTATCTATTTTCCAAAGTAAGCACAGAGCAATTAATTATGAGCAGATGGCATAGAGATTTAAGGGAACTGTTTTAAATCTTAAAATCATGCAGAAGTGCAGAATATCCAGTCATTTTATTTATATGCTCATCTAGTTTCTAATCACATCTAAATGGCAGAGAGGCCAAAATTGTGTCAGATGTGTGGCAAGCAGCAGTAATCAAATAGCAAGGCAAATTCCAGTGTGATTGCCATTTAATAATATGCAGCTCCTATTTTTCCCCTGCCAACACAGATCACAGTCCACACCATTACATTCCATTGGCTCACAAAGAGACAGGGCTCAAAAAGTCAAAGTTTACCTAAATAATGCGATTTCATATCCCGTAACATTTCTTTTTTCTACATATGAACTATATTTATATTTGGTCTGACTGCTGAGAAGTCACAAAAATTCTGGTAGTCTTCTATTCCCCATCAAATGTGTCAATATTGCATCAAGTGTACAAAAATCCCAGTACCGACCTCAACTTAATGAATATACTGAGGTATTACAAAAAGAGATTAATAAAAGTCTTTACAGTGTCATTGAAGGCAAGGATATGACACCATAGTTATATTTCTCTTGCTCTTTACCAATAGAAACTCCTTCCAGTCCATGAGCTTTTCTCTGAAACAGAGACAAAAAGATGCTGAGACAGAGTTCTGTGTGCAATTTTGCAATTAAGTGCTCCATTTTCAACTCAATTTCTATATACAGTATGAGAATTAAACTGTGACATACTGCACCATGTTCAGCGCCCGTTCTTGAAGTGTATTGGCCAGACGCTGATTACTACCCATACACACAGCTGCAAAACACTGCCGGTACACACTGCACAGCTGAGTCTTAATGTTACGACATGAAGGCATCAACCTGTGAAGACATAAGCCATAAAACCCTGGGATTAAATCATGCACTGTGCCAGACTAAATAAAGACATGTCCCAAACATAGGGATCAAAGGAGAGAAAATTCAGGGATACCCAAATTCCAGGAAAACAGTGACTTACATGGATCATCCTACGGCCTAATCCATGTGTTTAAGCTGACCTGTGTAGTGGTCCAGTTACTGTACATAAAATTTCTCAGTTAAAAGAGTCAAATAAGCAGCTAGCTTGACTGAATGACGACAACAGTAACCTTTTAACACATATTCATTAATGACTAGCTATAAATGCATGTTTTCCTTCATAAAGGTGATAAAAGGTGATCAAGGTTACTGCTTCCCCAGTCACTAGTTCACAGGTGTGAATGTGTAATATTGGTTCATTTGTAACTGAAGTGCGAGCAAAAATGGAAGCCCCAGTTGTGCTTTGCACAAAAGAAAAGCAGCATTCAGTGATTAGTTTTTGTGGTCTGATGGTGTACTTGGTATCATAGAGAAAGTGTTTGAACCGCATACAAAATTTGGACCGATACGCTAAGGAAAGTGAAAGAGAAATTAAATAGAATCATTACTAGTGACGAGACATGGATATGAATGGACTATGAGTCTGAGTATCAATGGCAAAGGATGGAATGGAAACATTGTCAATCGCAGACCCAGAAAAAGTCCAAAAGCCAACCATCAGCTGGAAAATTGATGCTTACAGGTCTCTGGATTCTCAAAGGCCAGCCTAGGAACATTATCAAGAGAAACGTTTAACAATCAACAGTGCTCTTTACAGTGAGATGCTTATTGAAGAGCTGAAGCCTAAAATGCAGATTCAACACAGACGACTGCTAACCAAGGGCCTTGTGATCTTGCATGACAATGTACGTCTACACACTTCAGCCCACACTGTCGACACTTTGTTTTGAAGTGTTAAAGCATCGTGCCTATAGTTTTGTCTTGCTCCATCAGACTTTCACCTGCTAAAAGGAAGCCCTATGAGGATGAAGATTCATTTCTGATGAAAAAGTGAAGACAACTTTCTGGCTTGCAGCTCAGCCTAAAACATTTTTAATGAGAGAATATGAAAGCTTGTTGACAGAAGGACAAAGTGTATTGAAAAGCAAGAAGAAGAAGCAGCAAAAAAAAAAAAAAGGTTGTTTTTTTCCCCCTTCTTAAAATGAATTTAAATAAATTCTACAGGCAGTGTACAGATCATTTTTGACTGATGTGCATCCATTTAATGCAGACCATGCTACGCCAGCTGACAGAAGTTAAGACTAGTAAAAATAGACTCACGCTTTTGTGATGCCGGGTCCTGACCGAGTAAAAGCCTTGTTCTTAAAATCTGCCCAGGTGTTTTTAAGTTGCGAGCTCTGAACATGGAAATAATTAAGCAAAAGATTGAAAAACTACATGTGGACAAATCATACACAGTTTAAAATTACTAATATTAAAATATACACACGTGGACAAAATTGTTGGTACCCTTCGGTCAATGAAAGAAAAACTCACAATGGTCACAGAAATAACATTAATCTGACAAAAGTAATAATAAATAAGAATTCTATGAATGTTAACCAATGAAAGTCAGACATTGCTTTTCAACCATGCTTCAACGGAATTATAAAAAAAAATTAACTCATGGAACAGCCCTGGACAAAAATGATGGTACCCCTAACTTAATAGTTTGTTGCACAACCTTTTGAGGCAATCACTGCAATCAAACGATTCCTGTAACTGTCAATGAGACTTCTGCACCTCTCTACAGGTATTTTGGCCCACTCCTCATGAGCAAGCTGCTCCAGTTGTTTCCGGTTTGAAGGGTGCCTTTTCCAGACAGCATGTTTCAGCTCCTTCCAAAGATGCTCAATAGGATTGAGGTCAGGGCTCATAGAAGGCCACTTTAGAATAGTCCAATGTTTTCCTCTTAGCCATTCTTGGGTGTTTTTAGCTGTGTGTTTTGGGTCATTGCCCTGTTGCAAGACCCATGACGTGCGACTGAGACCCAGCTTTCTGACACTGACCAGCACATTTCTCTCTAGAAACCCTTGATAGTCTTGAGATTTCATTGTACCCTGCACAGATTCAAGACACCCTGTGCCAGATGCAGCAAAGCAGCCCCAAAACATAACAGAGTCTCCTCCATGTTTCACAGTAGGGAAAGTGTTCTTTTCTTGATATGCTTCATTTTTCTGTCTGTGAACATAGAGCTGATGTGCCTTGGCAAAAAGTTCCATTTTTGTCTCATCTGTCCATAGGACATTCTCCCAGAAGCTTTGTGGCTTGTCAACATGTAGTTTAGCATATTCCAGTCTGGCTTTTTTATGATTTGTTTTCAACAATGGTGTCCTCCTTGGTCGTCTCCCATGTAGTCCACTTTGGCTCAAACAACGACGGATGGTGCGATCCGACACTGATGTTCCTTGAGCATGAAGTTCACCTTGGATCTCTTTAGAAGTCTTTCTGGACTCTTTTGTTACCATTCGGATTATCCGTCTCTTTGATTTGTCATCAATTTTCCTCCTGCGGCCACGTCCAGGGAGGTTGGCTACAGTCCCAGGGATCTTAAATTTCTGAATAATATGTGCAACTGTAGTCACAGGAACATCTAGCTGCTTGGAAATGGTCTTATAGCCTTTACCTTTAACATGCTTGTCTTTAATTTTCTTTCGAATCTCCTGAGACAACTCTTTCCTTCGCTTCCTCTGGTCCATGTTGAGTGTGGTACATACCATGTCACCAAACAACACAGTGACTACCTGGAGCCCTATATATAGGCCCACTGACTGATTACAAGATTGTAGACACCTGTGATGCTAATTAGTGGACACACCTTGAATTAACATGTCCCTTTGGTCACATTATTTTCAGTATTTTCTAGGGGTACCATAATTTTTGTCCAGGCCTGTTCCATGAGTTTATTTTTTTAAATAATTCTGTTGAAGCATGGTTGAAAAGCAATGTCTGACTTTCATTGGTTAACATTCATAGAATTTTTTTTAATTATTACTTTTGTCAGATTAAAGTTATTTATGTGACCACTGTGAGTTTTTCTTTCATTGACCGAAGGGTACCAACAATTTTGTCCACGTGTGTATAGTATATAGAAAATATATTTCACTGAATCCTAACCAGTATGTCCATGCTGGCCAGCATTCTGATGAACTTGTCTACCCGGGTGCGGAGTTCCTGGATAGGCTGTTGACCACGCAAGGCCACTGTCCCCTCTAACCCTTCATTCAGCCTCATTTCCAGCTTAGTAAAGGCCTCCAGTAACACATAGACAGACATGGCCACCTGGCTGTTGGGAATCTATTGAAGCAAACAGAAACAGCCACAGTCTCTGATCAACTCCACGGAAAATACAAACATTAAAAATAAACTGAACATGTAAAGTCGGTGTGCTGAAAGAAAGTCTACAGATCCAAACAAAATACAATTCCACTGTACACTGGAAAGCAACTGTTATACGAGAACCAGATTTTACAATGTATACAGCTGTCATGCAAAATTCCTCAAGATTTGTTAAATCAGGAAAACACTGAAGTGTTAATGTAATATAGCATTCAGGATGTAGTGCCACCTAGTGGCTATCAGTCTTTTTACACTTGCACCATTATTAGTACCCAATAGCTCTGAACTTTTTCAAAAACTCTGCTATATAAACTGTGCAGATAAAAAAAAAAGGTTACAAAAAGGGGCATTAAAAGATAGGTTGCAATGTGGCTATTCTTGTGGACATCTGAAAACTTGTAAGTGCTTGGGAGAGCCTGGGCTGTACTTAATCCCACAGGTGCTCAAGGGGTTGCATTCACGGCTCTTTGCAGGCACTCAAGTTCTTTAGCTCCAACCTTGTTTGAGCTTTTGTTGTGCATCGGGGCATTGTTATACTAGAACACGTTTGGGCCTCTCAGTTACAGTGAGAGAAGAAAAATTGTAACACAGCACACATGAACAACCTCTACAGCTGTGTGTGTCCAAATCTGCAGCGGCAATTTGGGGAATTCCAATATATGGGAGCAATAGCAAGGCGTTCACTTACTTTTGGCCATGGAGTGTATCATACGTTTTACATATATTCAACATTACCTTGGTCAGCAGCACTAGAGTAATGCCAGGCCACAGAGGTAAACAATACATGGAGTGGGGCATCATGGGAAAAAATCCTTCCTTGAATGTTGCTTCCAGAAATACTCTGGTTGGAGTCATTGGGTCAGGGACTGATAGCTGAAGAGTCTGTAGACTGTCTTCAGCCAGCTGAAATCAAACAAACCTCAGCATTGTGAGAAACACAAGTAAAGCAGAAATCACAGAAATGCTCAAGCATATTAAGATTCTACTGTACATGAGGTAGATTAAGGCCACAGACAAAAAGCAAACTTACCTGAATGTCAGGATCCACAAACTGGAAGACAGGAGGACTGTCACTACTCAGGTGACCTGTGTAAAATTATGCTTTACATTGATTACGGAATTCACAACTCTTTCATAAAATAATATCCTTTGGTCAGAAAGTATTGATGGCTACTATACTATGTAGGACACCCAAGTTATAGCATGGCAAAATAGTGATAATAATATGTATCACACAAGATTCACGAACAGTACTGTATATACTGTACAGCTGACAACACTGACAACCAGAAAACCGTTTAAATCACATTTTCGATGTGATAATGTGGTACACTGCCATTTATCGATATGAAAGTAGATCACATCACAGTTTGACTTTGAGGTGTTAATTGTTTTTTTTTGTAATTACAAAACACTTTATTCTAAAAGACAAATAAGTTTCTGGACAATTAACAATGTACTGTAATACAAACTACATACAATGTGTTTTTTATTATATTTTATTTAATATATTTTAGCCATAGTGGCAGTGCAGTTGAAACTCCACTGCATATTACTGTTATATGACAAAACCATTACAAAAATAAAAGCCATTACAAAATATTACTGTTATATGATAAAAAATATTACAGCTTAAAATTGACTATTTTTTTCTCTCTCAAAGAACTCATTGGATATTGATGTAATGTTTATCAACTTCATACAGTATATTCACATAAAAGCATATAACTGAAAAAAGATTTGTAATCATCCGTAAGGGCTTTCTTTATTCTAGTAGATGTAAACATTCACAATCATTTCCATTTTAAAGAGTGCCTGAAATACTAAAACGTGACTCACCGGAGTCTCTCTTGCTGGGTGATGGCTCTGGAGTGTAAAAAATATCAGGTACTGAACTCATGTCCACCTCCTAAACACAACAAGGTACAAATAATATGCATTACTGTATTTTAGACCACTGTGCTACTAAAGTCTCAATTGCACTTGTTCAAAGGGTGTTATGGTTAATTTGATATATGAGCTTGACTCTGACAGTGGTGACAGTATAAAATGATATCAATATTTTCAATGACTAATGAATTGTTGTTATTGTACCACCAAATTTACTAGAACTGTGATGTTCTACATTACAACTAACCACATTAGTTCTTTAATCTTATCTTTTTTTTAATTATACAAAATATGCAATTATTGTGATGTAATATGAATGTAAACCATTCAGTGAAATGCTGTTATTGAAAAATATTCCCCTCACCATACAAACATGACACTAATTACTTTCCTGGATGTAGTAGTCACTCACTCATCGTCTATACCGCTTTATCCTGTATTCAGGGTCACGGCCTGGAACCTATCCCAGAAGGCGGTGTACACCCTGGACAGGGTGCCAATCCATCGCAGGACACACACATACACTCATTTACACACTACGGGCAATTTGGGACCACCAATTAGCCTAATCTGTACGTCTTTGTACTGTGGGACGAAACCGGAGTACCCAGAGGAAACCCACCAAGCACGGGGAGAACATGCAAACTCCCAAGGATGCCTCATTTGCTTGCTTTTATTTACTTAACAAACAGAATGTAATATATGCATAGTAATATAATATACTATGCTTCATTAGGAATATTAGATAACCCACCTCAGAAGGAGTTTCATCCTGCTCAAGGTTGCTGGGATAAAGATTCTGCACAATAACGATCAGTGCCAGCAGGTCAGAAGAGCTAAGAGTGCTGGCATTACGACTGCACACACACACACACACACACACACACACACACACACACAAAAAAAACACACACCACAAGCCATATCAACACTCATTTCAGTGTAGCTTTTCTCAAGTTGCCCTCTGAGATACTCACAGAACAGAGAGACAATTTCTTTATTCATCTACAGGGTGGGCCATTTATATGGATACATCTTAATAAAATGGGAATGGTTGGTGATATTAACGTCCTGTTTGTGGCACATTAGTATATGTGAGGGGGCAAACTTTTCAAGATGGGTGGTGACCATGGTGGCCATTTGGAAGTCGGCCATCTTGGATCCAGCTTTTGTTTTTTCAATAGGAAGAGGGTCATGTGACACATCAAACTTATTGGGAATTTCACAAGAAAAACAATGGTGTGCTTGGTTGTAACGTAACTTTATTCTTTCATGAGTTATTTACAAGTTTCTCTTTGTTCATAGCCATTGACATGTGGAAGAGGTTAACATGTGATGAGCGGATCGAAATTGTGTTGATATCTGGTGAACGCAGTAACCGGGTCATTGTAGCAGATGTCAGTGCAAGATACCCTACGAGACCACCCATCTCCCATGCTACAGTTAGCAAACTGCTTGCTAAGTTTCGTGAAACTGGTTCAGTGTTGGATTTGCCAAAATGTGGACGCATGAAAACTGTCACTAATGAACAAACATCCGTGGCTGTCCTAGCTTCATTCAGCAAGAGCCCACAGCGTAGCACTCGCTGCATGTCACTGGAGAGTGGCATTAGTCGAACATCCCTTCGGCGGATATTAGCTACTCACAAATGGCACCCTTACAAACTCCAGCTACTGCAGCATCTCAACGAGGATGACCCAGATCGGCGCACACAATTTGCAGAATGGGCAAAACAAAAATTGGAACAGGACCCTCAGTTCACGCAGAAGATTTTGTTCAGTGATGAGGCAAACTTTTATGTGAATGGTGAAGTTAACAAACAAAACCACCGCTATTGGTCTGACACTAACCCACATTGGATAGATCCCTCCAAGACTGTTGGAACAAAAAAGTGACGGTATGGTGTGGTATATGGGGTACAAAGATAGTGGGGCCATTCTTCATCAATGGAAACCTCAAGGCCACTGGATATTTGAAATTGCTACATGATGATGTGTTTCCCTCTTTATGCACTGAAGCTGGCACGTTCCCTGAGTTTTTCCAGATGGTGCACCACCACATTATGGGTGTCAGGTCCGAGCATTCCTAGATGAACAGTTTCCTGAAAACTGGATTGGTCGTCGTGGGCCAGTTGAATGGCCCCCAAGGTCTCCCGATCTGACCCCCTTAGAATTTTATCTTTGGGGTCATCTGAAGGCAATTGTCTATGGTGTGAAGATACGAGATGTGCAGCACCTGAAACTACGGATACTGGAAGCCTGTGCTGGCATTTCTCCTGCGGTGTTGCTAAAAGTGTGTGAAGAGTGGGACAAGAGGGTTGCATTGACAATCCATCACAATGGGCAGCACATTGAACACATTTTATAAGTGGTCAGAAACTTGTAAATAACTCATGCAAGAATAAAGTTACGTTAAAACCAAGCACACTATTGTTTTTCTTGTGAAATTCCCAATAAGCTTGATGTGTCACATGACCCTCTTCCTATTGAAAAAACAAAAGTTGGATCCAAGATGGCCGACTTCCAAATGGCCACCATGGTCACCACCCATCTTGAAAAGTTTGCCCCCTCACATATACTAATGTGCCACAAACAGGACGTTAATATCACCAACCATTCCCATTTTATTAAGGTGTATCCATATAAATGGCCCACCCTGTATTCTTTTCTGTACATACAGTATTGTCCCTGATTCAATTGCACAAAATAAATGGAAAAATTTGTCTGTAATCTCCTTATAAACAAATGAAAAGCATATGACGCATGTATGGAACTAGGCAGATGCTAAAATTTTATAAAATAATGTTTTTTTTTCAGATTTTCAATAACATGTCTGACAATTTAAAAAAAATAACTTTTTCAACTTTTTAGTCTCTGACAAAAAATATTATTAAAATAATCTGTCTAAACAAAATTTAAACTCACTCATTCACTCTCACTCATTCTCTATACTGCTTATCCGGAGTGCGGGAGGCCTAGAGCCTATCCTAGGGATCTCAGGGCACGAGGTGAGGTACACACTGAATGGGGTGACAGTCCATCGCAGGGGACACAAACACACACACTCACCACACACTGTGGGGAATTTGGGAACACCAGTTAGCCTATTCTACATGTCTTTGGACTGTGGAAGGAAACTGGCGTACCAGATGGAAACCCATAGCAAAGCATATTGAGAACATGCAAACTCCACAGACACAGACTCAAGGAGGGAATCAAACCCTCGACCCTGAAGGTGTGAGGCCACAGTGTTAACCTCTATGTCACCATGCTGCCTAAAATTAAAACTGTCATAAAAAAGTATTTATTATTTATTTACGTATACTGTCCATATAGATGTTTAATTTGTAAAAAAATTTGTAATTCTGACTCATAAATTACAGTTACTTTATTCAGATTTAAGTGAAAACATGCAATACCTGGAGTAGAAAGCTAATAACTTGGTGTGCACCAGAATGAATGCATGCAGCACTTCTTCTCCTGCTCTCTCAGTGCTGCTGTTCATTTGCTGCAACAGCTTCCGCTCCAAAAACTCAATGCATTGCTCGCACAGTGCAGGGTGTATCAGCCTCTCAACAGCCTAATATAAGCCAAGCAAAACATGTTTTATGCATACAAACTAAAGCTGTTATTTATAATTCAATCTTTATTACACAGTACTGTGCAAAAGTCTTGAACAATGCAGAATTTCTTCACATTAAATTAAATAATGTAGATTAAATTAAAGAAATGAGAACAAATGCCTAAAGATTCAATTTACAGTAATAACTGTTATTCTTTTGTGTAACAACCTCAGCAGCAACATCATTTCTCCTCTCCCCTGTTCCACTCAGCATTCAGCATCATCAGTACACTAATCACCAGCCTGGTCATATGTCATCATCTGCACCTGTTTCTCACTGACTCTTGCCTTAAGATGTTTTTAATGCTTGAATGATTCATAGGTCATGGTTTTGCTTAACTAACACAAAAATGACCTGTGGTCAGGTAAAGGTACTGGACTGAAAATGAGAGCTAAAAAAAAAGTACTTTAGGAAGCCTGGAGAACTATTTCTTAAGACTACAAAAAAAGGGGGGGGGGGCACAAAAAAAGTCTGGCTCTTTTGAAAAAAAGGGAAGAAACGGGGTGGCTCAAGACCTTTCCTGTATCTATTTTAAATATAAACTTTGGGTACCACACCAAAATGACATTTTTTGTTGATTTTTATGTGAAAAGATGAAAACACTACCTCTGCAAATGTTAAAACAGGGTTGATTTATATTAGGTGACTATTGATTTTAATTTATTTCAATATATTTCTGGTGAATACATAAATAGAAATAGTAACTGTGGCAAATAATTGGCAAGAAATAAAACGTGAAAAAACTCGCTTTTGTTAATTCAGTACTAAGTATACATCCCACTGCCACATGCCTTTTAAATGCCATTCATTTCCCCCTCTCTTCCTTGCATGATGCTTTGAGTCCTGAGATATTATATGGCTGTCACCATAGATTTTCCATTATGCTAAAATCAGAGAATTGTGGGGTGTATAAAAAAGCTTCATGCTTACATTCCTTAAAGTGATGGACATGTTTTTAGGTGATTTTGATCACTGTCCACCCTGGAAGGTGGAATTCTTTCCAATTTATTAAACATATAGAGTCTAAAATTTTAGCTTTCATTTTCAAATATTTAAATCTAAGCAACTTGTAACATGGCTCCTTTCATGAACCCTTGCTTTCAATAATGGCCTTAAGTCGGGCATCCACCAACATCACCAAACTTTTGCATATTTTTTTAATGATTTTCTTAATGATGCTAGTGCCAAGCTTGTACTGCAGCTTCTTTCAGTTGTTGTTTTTTTAGGGTTTCTGATTTTAATCTTCACTCATGCTCATGCTTGACCAACAAGGTTATATACAGTATTTTGATCATAAGCAGATCTTTTCCTTTCTACATTTTGGCATTTCCATTACAGTGGTATAGGTTCATCTTGGTTCTAGAACTTTTTTGAATGACTCATCTCTCTATTTGCTCCCAAACTCAAAGTTCCCATATTTTCACAAGGAACTGTATATATTATGAAAGCTACCTCAACTAGGAAACTTTGGTCCTGTTTTCGTAAGCGGCTGTATGTTTCAAGGAGTCTCTGTAGTTTCTTCCACACGCGGTTTCTCTGCTCTGTGTCTGGAGGGCGCAATCTGATAATAAGGAAATTGAAAAGAAAAATGTTAGTGTTACCCATGCACCACAACTTGAGAATTCTATTAAATATTTTTTACATTTAACCATGATATTTTAGCATTTAAGAATCCCACTATCATTACCTATTAATATGTCTACTTTATTAAATAATTTAAATATAAGTTACTAATATTATTAAGTCATCAGATTGGAATAGCATTCCACAAGTGGTAATAAGTGATAACTTCTGTTCTTTTATTTTTACAGCTACAAAGCTAACTAGCTTCTAACACAAGGAAGGACTATTTGAAATTCAACCCCTGACCTCAGAAATTAACATACGGTAGCTGATATTCTGAAGTAGAAACAGTGGAAATATAAAGAAAAACGTCCAAGATTTACAGGACTGTTCACCACATGTATGGTTTATTGTCCTTACCTTTTGTCTGCATAGTACCACTAAGAATTTACTCTACTTTTACTCCTGTTAATTACACTAACTCTGGCTGCTACCTTGTGCCTATGACCACTTCACAGCTGTGCTGATATTCGTCACAACAGTACTCCCTCATGTGATACAACTTAATTAGCTTATACTTCTACAGTATGCTGTTCTACTTCTACAGTTTGCTGTTTCCCAGATAGGACATAAGCTTCACATTGTTTCAGTGGATTTCAATTAATACAAACATAAAGTTTGGTAATTCATGTAAATGCTTCCAGGTTACAGTGGCAAACTGTTGAATTAGTAAAGAACATATAGTATATAAGGATTAGGTTCTTACTCTTTTCTTAAGAGGGAGCTGCTGAGTGTAACCATGCCAAACAGGATCTCTGTAAACTTCTTCATAACAAAGATCTTCCTCTTTAGATCTTCGTCGCTCTCCTCTCCATCCCCATTCACAGCAATATACAGACATTCTTCAAACTGTGGAAACAGCATCCGTTCGGCTTATACAGAAACTCAAACTGATGGTCAAATGACACTGTATATCTTCACAGTCTCTAATACAACAATCTGACTTTATATTTAAAAAACGAAAGGCATATAGCATAGATCAGACACTCAAGCAATATTGCCAAAACACTGCTTGTGAACGAGACCCATGCTTTACAAGAAATATCCTCTCAGGCCAGGACTCTGCTTTGCTAGGTCAATGCATAACAATTCTCATCAGCAGAAAAAAGCCATGGAATGTTGGTTATTTGAATTTAAATCCCGATGACTGCATTCTACAGTAGATTATTGAGATTTGAAGCAGCTTACCTGATGTAGTGCATAAATGTGACCATTTTCTGTTCTGAAAGAGGTGTAGCTGTCCCGCAGCTGGTCGATCATAGTGCTACATGAGATGATGATTGGGGCAAACAACGTGCTGATACTATCTGCAAAGGCAGGCAACTAAGAAAATACAGTTATAAATTTAGCTGTGTAATGGGTCAAGAATTTGCAGAATTAATGTCCTATTCCTACTCAATGCATCTCATAGTATGTTATTATAGACCCAACTACTTACTCTTCCGCTCTCTTCTTGCGACGCCCCATACTGCTTCTTAATATTTCGCTCAAACTCTTGGTTAGTCCAGTAGAAAAGGACCTCAGCGCTTTCTGAGGCAATGAGAAAGCACTTCATCTGGACACAAATTCATCAGTTAGTCAGCACCTGTTCATTCAGACATCCCTGGACATTGTTCAGTCCCAGTTAAATCTTACTCTTGACCTGCTGAAAATAGTTTTTTGGCCAACAAATATCTTATTGGACTCCTTTTCACTTATGAGTGTTACTTGTATTTGTGATGATCCTGATATTTCAATAGCTTTTTGTTACAGCACTGAGGAAGATCCATTTAAAAGTCACATCATAATGCACGCTTAGTGAATGTAAAGTCAATGTGAATTACAGGAAATGTTATTTAGCCGCTTTGGATGGAAAGACAAAATGTTCACCTCTCCTGAAAGTTGACTAATTTTAGATACATTAAGTTACCTCTACCTGGCCTCTAGCATACGTGCAGCAACAACAACAACAACAACCCACTTACGCCTACTGTGTAAGAGAGAAGCCGACACTCCGCATAACTCCACCGCTGAGACAAAAAAAACGAAAGATTTACAGCGATAACCAAAACAAAGCTTGATAATCCGAGACCCAGCTCCAGCCCTTAGTTCACTTCCGTATGTAACTTACTGCGGTCACGTGACCCTGTTGCACGCTTCTAAGTATACAAGGAAGAACAGCAGCGGTGAGAATTCCGAGTCTTTTCAGTGAGTCAGATCATTCGACTCAGTTCATAAACAAGAACCGACTCCCAGAACTTTGAAACGGCGCAATGGCAGATTTTTATCTAAAAATTATACATTCATATTTTTAAATCAATAACGCTTCTTTGTGTAAATTACTAAAATGTTTCTTCGAACCGTTTTATTTACAACAATTTTTTTTAAATATATAATTCTACTAATATAATAGTAAATACTACTATTTTATATATACAGTACACGGTGGTTTAGTGGTTAGCATTGTCGCCCATGCACCTCCAGGATACGGGTGCGATTCCCGCCTTTGGTCGGTGTGCATGTAGTTTGCATGTGTTCTCCCCGTGCTTGGTGGCAGATATGGAGGTTAGGCGTGCGTGCGTGTGTGTGTGCCTAAAGTCTCCTGGGATAGGCTCGATTTTAATAATAAATCATGAAATCTATGAAGAAGCTTGACTTTTTGGTGGGCGAGCAGAAATAAAATGGTAGATCCCTTGCTAGGACATCTCAATAAACAGGACAATTTATCAGAACAAAGACATCATTGACATGCAAAGGAAAATGCCTCAGGGGTCACCTAAAAAAAGTAGGCTTAAAGAGGCGAATCGTTCACCAGCTACACATCACGAGAGTCTCATTAGAGAACAGAGGAAAAAGATTGTTACAGGAGGAATAACGGCAGGCTGGGAAGTCATGTGGCACAGCTTAGAGGCGCATGACACACACATGCGCGCGCGTGCGCACGCATAACGGGTCTAAAGCTCATGCGCCATGCGCTTACTCCTATATTCACGCACGCAGGCAGGTACACTAAGAAAGGTTTTGAATTCCAAATTTTCTATGCTTTCTTGCCATGAATAAAATAAAAACAAATTAACAAAAAAAAATTATTCTTTATTTTTTTTCGTCCTCAATGATTAGATCATGTAGCCTTAATAAGCACGTCTTACCCCTTTTCAACTACATATTTGGTATTTCGGGACAGAATGTTTGATTTGGAACACATATACAAGACCTTAACTTTAATATACAGCAACATTATTTATTTGCAGCATTAACTTATATTCTTTAATGCTATATTGATAAAATCACTTGAAGTAAAATTGACACCTGAAATGTTGGCCTAGGTAACATTCTACAATTATTTTCTCCAGCAGTAACAGTATTTCTAAAATTCATTGTTAGAGCAAATTAAAGAACTTTTTCTCATCATCATCATCATCATCATTGCTGTTGTTGCTGTAGACAGTAAAATTGGCTGCATACTAAGTACTTGTGCTATATGATGCGTTTTAGTCTCCTTTATTATTCTGCTTAATAAGATGACTCCATGTCAATTCAATGTACATAAAATTCACCAACACAATACAGTGGAAGCTTGCATTTTGCAAGATGAGCAAAATTTTGTAATACAAGCAAGGTCTTTACATACAAGTAGTATGTATGCGCTTTGTCTGCTGAGTGCCACATGATCACAACTGAGCCAATGGTTATTCTATCTCTCTTGCTGCAAATCTTAAAAAAAAATCTTCAAAAGGAGGAACAAGCAAGTGTCATTAGAGAGGTTGCTTGTTATGGAAGTTTCCCAACAGAGCAGTGTTTCTGTGTGTGTGCGTGCGTGTGTGTGTGTGCGCGAGTGTGTATGTGTGTGTGTGTGTGTGAAAGTCATCCTACACAGTAGCCCCCTTATTCTCCTCTCTAATCTTACTTTAGGCATGATTCTTCCCAAAGGTAATTTGTTTTATATTTACTTTATATTTTGTATGTATTATTTTTATATTAGTATTTTGGAACGAATCCATATGGAAATGAGTTTTCAAATTTCTTATGGGGGAAATTTGCTTTTATATACTATAGGAGTGCTTTGATATACAAGCACACTTCCAGATCAAACAATGCAAGGTTTAACTGTTATTAAAGACAGTTATGGAGTGCTTGATGCGACTATTCATTACATCATTATAGCCCTTCAGGTATCTTCCATTCACTTATGGTAATTTACGTAATCAACTTAAACTGTCCTTAACTGCACATCTGATAATTTGCTACATCTCAAACATTATTAAATTATATATAATTATGTGATTACTGGAGAAGATAATTGTAAAATGTTATTGTAACCAAGCTTTTGTATTTTTGTCTTGATAGTTTTTGGGGCAACTTCCTGTTTGATGCTAAACACACCCACTTGCATTAAGTCTTGTTACTTCTATCAGTCAGTTCTACAGCAAGAGCTCTGTACAAAGTTTTCTTTTGAACACTGACACAAAGCAGGTATACAGAAATTCCAAATATTAAATAAATAAATAAATAAATAAATAAACAAACCTCCAGTGTTCAAACAAGAGCCAGTAGTAGCATAGAAAACTCTGAGAAGAGAAGAAAAAGAAACTGGGCTCAAAAGGGAATATATCTTGTTGGCACTGGATAGTGTAATGTTTTTTCTCTTCTGTAATTTTCTGTTACGTGATATTTTCATTTAACATGGCAGAAAAGAAATGCTAATAATTTGAAATTATGTGATGTTCCTACCTGAATTCATGAAAATCATTTATTAATTTCTTCTCTTTATCCATATGATTATGGAGATCAAATATTAAGAATAGTCTTCATTCTTTGTTGAGTGTTTGCACACAGGTGCAGGTAAAATATATACTAAAATGTATGCCATTAATAAGTAACCATGAAGTCTTTGTGAAAGTAGGTGCTGTAGGCCTGTGGGCATTGTGCAGCTGTCACAACATGCTACTGGAAATGATCACTGGTTAGGTTTCTGAAGCATTTGTGGTCAGTGTGGCAAATATTTGGCAACCTTTAATCTAAAAAGTAGCTGAAAGAGAACTGGCAGATAATTTATGTCTTTTGTAGTTTTGGACCTTGAAGAATTTTGAAGAAACCTGGCCTAGTTGATTGACAGGTCCTTCAAAAAAAAAAATCTAGAAATGATTCAATTAATCAATAAATGAGTCAATCAATTAATTACTGTAATTGCATTAATTTAGGAATTTTTAATATATTTTAAAATAGTTGAGGTGAGATGAGAGTGAGTCAAAAATTATCCACACACTGGCTGTATAATTTATTTGAAGTAAATTTTAGAAAAGGCAAATACTTAATTTTTCAACATAATCTTCTTGCTTTTCAATACACTTTGTGCATCTGCGAACAAGCTTTCATATTCACTCATTTAAAAAAAAAAATTTAAGCTGAGCTGCAAGCCACAAATCATCAGAAATGAACATTTGTCCTCATAGGGTTGGTTTCAGAGGGGTTGGTCCAAATGGGAACAGGATGACGAAGCAAGATCAGAAATAGAGGGAGACTGCTTTAACACCTCAAAATTATGTTTTTGCAAATTGTCAACAGTATGGGCAGAAGTGCGCTGATGTGCATTTTCGTGCACAATCACAGTGCCCTTGGATAGGAGTGCTCTGCGTTTAATCTGAAGCTTTTCTGAAGCATTTCACTGTAACGAGCAATGTTGATTGTTGCAACTTTTTTCCCTGATGTTCAACAATGTTCTAATATTGGCAACTGATTATTGTTGAAGTCCGTAAGCATCAATTTGTAAGTTGATGGTTCAAGCATCAACTTGTAAGCTGATGGTTGACTTTTGAACTTTTGCTATATATACTGTATATCCGGTTTGCACTTAGTGGGACCACCATTTGTTTATCAAGACAATGAGCACAAACACACCTCTAGGTTATGTAAGAGCTATTTGCCCAAAAAAGTGTTAGTAAGCTAGTAACCTAGAGTAAGGATCTGTCCAATGATGGAAACTACAAAGCATTTTGTAAGTCTGCCAAATGGCTAAATTTAAATGTAATGCAAATGTAAGGAGAGTGATGGAATGCTGCATCAGGCCTCCACAATCACCTGATCTAAATTCAATTAATTAGATTTTATTTGGGATGAACCCACTAAATAAATAAATAAATACATACAAGGAAATAAAAAAAAGAAAACCATCAAGTGTAAAGGTGTGTCCAAAAGTTAGACTGGCAGTAAACACACACACACACACACACACACACACACACACACACACACACACACACACACACACACACACACACACACACACACACACACACACAAAACATTTCTGGTTTGCAGAAATGTACAGTTGTGTAAATCAATCAAATTTAATTAATAATTCAATTCAATTTAATAATTGAAGTGCTTGGTGGATAGGTCTTCATTTAAATAATAATAATATTAATTTAAATATGTTTATTTTACATTCCTTTGTACATTACTTATATGAACTCAATAATTACTAATGCTCTATTTCATGTTGGTAAATATGGGGATCTATTTTATTGTCTTTTTTTTATTTAATGGAGAAAACAATTGAAATAAGTAAAATATTTTCTAATAACAAACACAGTCTACAAAATATACAATAACATATTTTGCAGTCATGTACCACAGTTTAGTACACAGTAATTATAATATTTTCACTATTACTACTACTACTACTAACTAACATCATACAAACTATGTACTGTATGTAGCCAACAATCTAACAAGCTAAGATAGATAGATAGATAGATAGATAGATAGATAGATAGATAGATAGATTGATTGATTGATTGATTGGCATAAATACGTGTATAGTTTTTCTATGTATAGTTTTCCAATCCAAGCCAATTCATGACCTAATGTGTTCTTGAGCTAATATGAGGGGAACAGCTAATTAAATCATCATAAAAAGTATTTTTTATAATATTCATTGCCATATTACAATAATTATGAATAGTTACAATATTACAAATTTTATGACCATATATTATTATTTTTATATTAAAAAATCATCTCAAACTTTTTTTTTACCCGACCTAACTACATTTTGTGTCAAATAAGTAATAACATATTCTGCACAAATGTTAACACTTAGAGACTGTCATGTCAGTTATCACCAACACCTGTAAGAATTTAACATTGTTAGAACATTACCTAATCTATTTAGTGACTTCTGAGATGACAACATTCCCGTAAGCCTTATTTAAGCTGACTACTGTATACATAGTGTAAACAACATGAAATCCACCAACTTAGGGGCGAGTGGTTCTGCATACTACAAATGGATCCAAAAATATAAACAGTTTCACAGTGGATTTGGTTACAGTTTGCATGGCTAAGAGGGAATAGTCACGCAAAGGTTTGTATACTCTGCACAGGCCTTGTATTACTGAATCATTTAGTGAAATTATGGCTGGATATTACAATTTATAGTGCACCTTTCTTGCATGTGTGATATCAAATCATTCATGAGATTAAAATATATTATTTTATTTTTTTTGAAGCATAAATGTTTTCAGGAGGAATAGGTGTTTTGTTTTGTATGCCATGGGCTTTGGTCTGTGTATGCCATATGGTTCTATGAAACAGATGCTTTTTTATTCTTGCTCTTCATCTTTTCCCCACCAGTTTCTTGTGAAGCCTCAATATTTTTCTTTAAACTATGCATGTTCTTTTTTTAACGTGTTGTTTACTCAACAAGTTTCCTTGAAGTATTTCCCATGTTTTAAATGTGGATAAATATCTTTGAATGATAAAATATGCTCATAAAGGACTTCTGGGTAATGTCAGTATTTTGGCTTTTTACCAAACAAACCCAAGTGTGAATGATCTAGCACGGTGTTTAGAAATGGACCAAGTTGACTCATTTAAGATGAACCATATGTGAAATACAGAAGTTTTCTGATGTTCATAGTGTGATAGCAAAAATTGTTGTGCTGTGTTAATCCTGTGCAAATGCACTACTTTCCCTCTATTCCTCCTTCTTCATAAATGAAAATGTATCTTGTTTTAAAGTCTGAAAATGTTGGAACATACAACAGAAGATATGACAGAAATGGATTCAGTTTGAATGGAACTATAAAGTGCTATGACAAGTATTTTTATATCATGCCCATTAGCAGTAGCATTAGAAGGACAAAGTATCTTAGGAGTGTAACCATAATGAGGAAAAAGCAGTAACTGGAGTTAAATAAAAGAATGAATGAATATTTAGTTTTACCATTATTGATTCTGGTTACCGAACAACTTTAAATTGGCTGTCTTATATTTAAAGGTGTTTCTGTTCAGAATAACAGATGCGGAGCTTGGCACTTTATGTTTCATTCATTCATTCATTCATTCATTCATTCATTTAGTTAGTTAGTTAGTTTGTTTGTTTGTTTGCTTGGACTCAGGTATGTTTTTTTAAATGATATTTATATAGCTTGCATGTCTAAATACTGTATTTGTTGTAACTCATGGTCTAACCACGGGACATTATTCCTTATTTCCATGCTGCCTATTTATCATTTTCTTACACTGGAATTTCCAGCTTGATTGAAATGGCGCATGTATATGTGGTGTTTATTAATTAAGTCATTCATCAGCAGTCACTGCTTTGTTCTGCTCATGGTGGATCCAGAGCCAATCCAGAAAACCTGGGATGCATGTTGAGCTTACACCATGGCGCACAAACACACACACACACACACACACACACACACACACACACACACACACACACACACACACACACACACACACACACACACACACACAGGAGGTGGGAGGAAACCAAAGAGCATAGTGGTAAAACATACAGACATGGCCAGAAAACACAAACAGAAACCTGAGCTAAAAATCAAACCACAGCCCCTGAAGGTGTGAGGCTGTAACAGTATCTAATGCACCACTATGCCATTCTGAGATTTGCTTGTCTCCCACTGAGCCTGTATGATACAGTAAATACATTTTATATATGTATGCAGTTTAGTTATTGGCAAGTAAAATTAGTATATTACTGGTAAAATACAACGTGTAGCAAAACAACACTTTTAACAGACAGACTTCTAACAGAATAACAATATAAAATACAAGATATCAAGAAATCATGCAAATTTATTTGCCTAAAGAAATATACAGCTGCTAGACTCTAAACAATGACTAAAATATCACTGCCGAAACACTACCTAAAAACACAGCGTAAACAATGGCTAAAAACTTACAACCAGACTGAAAACTGACTGCATAAACAATGTCTATAGACTTTTGGCCTTGACCATATCTAAAAAAACTTACTCCAAGAAACTTTTGGAGTTACTGCATAAAACACGGAAAACTCACTGAGTAAACACTATCTAAAAGCTCATCAATTAAACACTACCTAAAATCCAATTGATTTGATTTGGGATGAACACACACACACACACACACACACACACACACACACACACAAAAAACATTGAAAATGAAGGTGTTTCAAAAGTTTGACTGGTAGTGTACACACACACACACACGCACACACACACACACACACACACACACACACACACACACACACACACACACACACACACACACACACACACACACACACACACAAACACTATCTAAAAACTTACCTTCTTAACTCAACATGTAAACACTTAACCTCATCACCTAAAACCCACCACCTATTTATATTATTACGCTATTCTGTTATAATAATAATAATAATAATAATAATAATAATAATAATAATAATAATAATAATAATAATAGCAACAACTACAACAGCAATAACAACAACAATATTTTAAGAACATGACAGGTTTAAAGATTGTTTTTAGATGCTTTATTTTTCAGCCGCTCAGGTAATAATGTGTTTAATCACCTAAACAAAGTGCTGTTTATGTATAAATTTCTTTTTACATTTTTATTGTAGAATCTATAAATATGTAATAATGGTACAGACGTGCCTTTGGCATTTGGCAACTGGGAGTGGACCACCATCATTGCATGTGGTACAGGTGAGTCAGACCTGTGCCATAATAATTTTGCCATCTGGGCTGTGTAAACACTGTCTAACAACTAACTGACTAAACACTGCCTAAAAACGAAACCCTGTCAAGTAACGCACTGCATAAACACTGACAACTCCCTGCATAAACATAATCTAAAAATTCACTGCCTAAATACTATCTGACTGCATAAACACTGTGTAATAAACTCACCACTTAAACACAAACTAAAATCTCACTGCATAAACACTGCTCTAGTGAACAAAAACACGTTTAAATTATTATTTTATTACTGTTAGCATATTTAAACAAATAATGTGCAAACAGATATTTTACACAATAAAACCTTAAAATAAAATATTAACATCACCAAATAATCTGTAAACACATTCATAGAAGAATGACGCTCTATTAAGGTAGAATGACGCTAACTCAGCCACTTAGCTTGGGTTGAGACAAACCCTTAACAGTAAACCTATGGTTTTTGTGCTATGCATTAACAAAGTATTTATAGATGCTTGTTTAAATACCAAAATGGAAATGACCAGAGGTTAGCATCAATTAAGAACACTTCATGAGACAAGACTGGTGATGTGAATGAATTATTTAAAACTTTGATTTATAACATTTTACTTTTTTATATTACAATAAATTGTACTTCTTCTTTACTTTGTTTGTCACAAAACTGTTTGCAACCACAAACCAGCAGTATCTCAGCTCCAATTTGAGCATTATATAATTAGACAATTTATCACTTAAAGGTTTTACACAATTTGAGAAAACATTAAAGCAGTATATATAAACAGCATGGGCTGTACTTTGCATTCATTTTGAACATGCTATTTTTTTGGCTAGATAGGAGTCTCTTCTTGTGAGGGTTCCCATATGCTTTACAGAAAAAAAAGAAATAATAAACAATTTATTAAACTACAATATTTGATTTTTCATCTCAACAGGTTAAAATATATACAAATATATATTTCTATAAATAATATTTGTAAAGAAACAGCACACACCAAAACATCTATGATAAACATATGTACACCGAACAATTATGTGCATATCTGTTAAAATAAATTGGTACTCGTCAAGCTTAATATTCACCAAATTTCTAGCAGCACAAGGAATTGACTGTACATTTGTTTACACTATATATTCTATAAGGTAGTGCTGGGTACAGTTTCAGAAAGAAATGTTTATGGAGCCTGAGATAGATAAATCAGATGAAATAAAGGCTTACAGTGTTATGGCAGTGTACAAAGTGTGTGTCTGTTTGGTTAACATGAACAGATAAACAACCTATAATGTACAGTATGAAAAGAGAGAAGCAAGTAACAGACTGAATAAAATAAGAGAATATGACCCATTTCCTGAGCTGAAGAGATATTAAATACACTTTCATTTGTCACATTTGTAGTTCAGGCTTACTGTCCAGTTACCAATTTGAAAGAAAAAGAATATAACTTTGTACTAAACCGTTATAAAATAACTGGGGAAAACAGAGGAGATAAAATATTAGAGTTTTTATGTTTACACAAGTCTACACCTTGGGGTGACAAGAACTGACATGTACTGTACTGATTTGCAGATAGCTAAGTAATATTTGCTGCAGGAAGTCAACAATAACATTCTCTACCACAACATACAACATCTAGTATTACAACTAGTGTTCTAATATTTTATTTCTTTTTAGTAAATAGTAATTAATTTTAGTTAATATTATTCTCCAGGATGACCAGCATTCCAATGACAGTAAGAGATCTAGATCAAAGAAACTCAGGGCACTGGATTGATTTAAGATGTCTCTCTCTTTGACATCCCCCCAAAAAAACAAGAAACACCAGAAACCAAAGTGATAGCAGGATGTAAGAGAAAATCAATGCTCTTTCAGAAACAGTGTTGGGCTTGTAGAGTGAAGGCAAGGGATTTTTTTTTATAAGGGATTCAGTGCAACCCTTGCTTATATGAAGGGCAGTTCCTTTTCACCTGGGCAAAAATGTGATTGTGTATTATCTGCGACAAGCATAGGCATTGATATTCTTGATGACATAAAAGCCGATGGAAACTGGGGGCATGAGTATTGTTCGTCCTGCTCTTAGTGTCCGCGGTTTTAACTCAGGAAACGTGTCACTGTCTAACATGACCAAAGGTTCTCCATTCAGCTGCACAGACCTGCGGGGCACAGAGACAGTGTGGGTCAAAATCTCAGCAGTTGATCCTCAGAGGACTGTAGAAACCTCAGGGTAGGGTCAAAACTTTATTTATTTTAAAAACTTAGAACTGACTAATAATTGGCTAATAACTTAATGATGGTACATGACTTATAATTGTATTAGTGAACAGAAATAATTACTCAATACCGCAAGACAATCAGGAAGCAAAACAAATAAATAATTAAAATAAATTTTGTAAGGCGCATAACTGAAGAGAACCACATTTATGATTAGGTTTAAATAAAATAAAATGAAACAAATGAATACATCAAATAAAAAAAATTTATGTAAATAAATAAATAAATAAATAAATAAAGTTCCTCCACTTGGTGGCGCCACAGTTACACAATGGAACCTACAAACACAGGGCCATGCAATGGAAATATGTATTGCCAGTTCTTTTTTTAGCTAATTACTGCAATCTGAAAGACCAAACAATGCCAAATTTCTAAGCATAAATTTATCTCAATTTTTTTGCACATACCCACTAATTCATAGCTTTTTCCCCCTGTAAAATTTATTGAGTGTTTCAATAAATAAGCATGTGAACTGCTAAGGCAGGAAAAGCAGTTGCATCTGCCAATACCACCTTATTACACAATGTCTGTACTTGGAGGAATGACATGGTTGTTAGGGTGAAAGTTATATCCAAGAATAAAAGGTCTTTACAGATATTTTATTTTATCTTTTATTTATTTACAAATTACACATGAACAAAATCATACTATTACTAAACCCCAACATCCATCCTTTCTTTCTTTCTTTCTTTCTTTCTTTCTTTCTTTCTTTCTTTCTTTCTTTCTTTTTTCATGCTCATAGCTATTTTCCATTAGGCTGTGATAGGCTATTAACAGATAAGACATTGGTATAAAAATCTCGTTCCACCTTGTGATACCACAGATTGAAGTGATCAGGAAGTTGGAATTGTTTTAATCCAGCACGTTGCCTGTGGGCCTGGAATCTCTCTAGAATACACTACAGGTTGTGGTGATGCAGTGTGACACAGCATGCTTCAGAAGTCATGCCAAATAGCATTTGTTGATCTTCACAATCCACTCTCCTGAGGATTTATACACTGAAGTTAAAAGCAGAAAGGATAGGTATGTAAGCACACAATATGCTGTGCATCACTTAGGACCTAGACAGAGGGTTCATTTTTGCATTTCTTTAGATATGTGATATAAATTAAATTTAAGTGTCCTAATGGTTCCATATGCCTGACCTAGTCAAGCTCCTAGCTACAGATGTAAGCACATGAGTAAGCAGGACTGTCCTGAGAAGACAAAAACTCTGCAGGGCACTGACCAAGATAGAGACAAAAGTCTACCCTTTCTTCCTTTTTGATCACATACCACAACCATAAGAGAGAAATATACTGTACATGAGCATTTCTATAATTGCCTAACTCAGCGATGGAAAGATTATTAAACAGGAAATGGATAACTTAAAAAAGCATCATATCAGCAAAATATCATGCCTTTCCTGAAGTTGACCTGTCCATGTCCTTTATATTGTCATGCTAAAGTAGCATATTTTATTATATTTAGTCTCTTGGATGAAGACCAAAAAATATATATCTTGATTATTAACAACAACAACAACAACAACAACAATAATAATAATAATAATAATAATAATAATAATAATAATAATAATAATAATTATTATTATTATTATTATTATTATTATTATTATTATTATATTAATTTATTTATTTATTGAAGTAACAACTTACACAAGAACTTGTATAGTGGATAACACAATTCAAGTAATGTTTGCATTCACTAATATGATGTAAGTAGTTTGGAGGAGCAGTGTCAGAGCTTACTAACAGTCCGAGAACTTTCTGAAAGTCGTGAAAATGAACTTTCCTTTTGTCTTGTTAACTTCATGAAAAGAATATACTAACAATAAGTAATTGTAACTGCTATATATATATATATATATATATATATATATATATATATATATATATATATATATCTTTTATATGACCTCAAATATTCAGATTTATCCCAAACGTCGCCTAATGCAGACATTAATTTGTACAAAAGTAGCATGCTTGACTAAAAAGCCTATACATCATAATTTTTGTGATGAATATTTTTCACAGAGAACATTACATAAATTAGTAGCTCTGTTACCCAAAAGAGAACATCTGTGAAGCCTAAATGACTAATCTGAGCATGGTGAAGTGTAATCCCACAAAATTAACATTTGGCTGAATGTTTTATAAAGGATTTTAGCAACGGAATGTGTCATGAGTAACATTATAGCCTTCCTGTATATGTTACTCCCTCAATTTGGACTGGGAGGTACTGATTCAGCCCATATGGACCATGGAGTACCGTAAAAGAGATAAATCCTCCATAATTTTTTTCTGTTACTTACTACAGAGGAAAATGTGTTGCAGGATAATCGAGTTATTTAATATCATAACTACAGGTTCGAAACTTTATCTAGGTATAAACATTGAACAGAGTTTAGTCTGAACTTATTTATTTATTTATTTATTTATTTATTATGTATTTCTTTTTAATGAAGACAGAAAGTACTGACACAGTCCAATAATGGAATATGTGGGGATCTGCTCTTGAGAGTTTAAAATAATTTGCCATTCAGCTCTAAAAACAGAACAAATTAGCTAAACATTCTTCATATTTCCTTGACAAATATTGTGGTAAATTGAGTATAGCTATTCAACATGGCAACTAATGTTTCAGTCGAAGTAATTATTGTTATTTTTCCATAATGAACTGTGTGATGGATGACAACATTAGATATAATTAGTAGTAGGCTTTTGCAATTCTCTTGAATACTCTGTTTCATTTATCTTCATGTTTTAACTGTGGAAAAGGCACATGCCAAAAATGAAACCAAAATGTTAGCTTTTGGTTATTTCCACAACATCTGGTATGTCTGAATTCATCACTTGTGATTATTTTATTTGATCTAAAAATCACTTTAAAAATTTTCACTCCACTTGTGATGACAAAACTGATTTTTACACTGAAAGATTTGCAGGTCAGTTCCAAAAACAGGCCTTAGGTAGGGGTGACTTCCTGAACCCCTGCATCCCATGTGAAACCGAGAAAACCTAACCACTTAATCACTCATTAAACCATTACCAGGGACTGTACTAAGGGAAGTAAATTATCACTGCATCGTCAGTTTGTTTTCAGTTTCAATAAGCCAAGACAAAGTTATTACACTAATCCAATTTTATGGTCAATTTTGATGGCAATGTTTTGTTCTTGGCTTCAAGATAGTCCTAGAAATCACTTGAAGTAGTTCCTAGACATTTACAGCACAGTAAGTGAAAGCATGTTTCAAATGCAATTTATCTTTTTTCCTTTCTTTTTTTTTCTCTTGGTAAATTTTCAGAAACTGATGTGAAGTTTCCGCCTGTCAGGTCCACTGCCGTTCATGATTAACGAGACCAACTGTATTCACTCCATTCAGTTTCTTTAAGCATTGAGTTAATATTAAATATAAAACCTAATATGCCATGTGAAATAGACATATTCAAATATAATCAAATATAAGCCCTCACAGAGTAAGAACCATAATTGTATTTGACAAAAGATATATTAAATTAATTCCCACTCATATCGCCAGTAAAATTTGCAATAGTAATTTAAGTTTTAACAACATTATAGTAACCAACAGTACATATTGCCATGCAGTATGTTAATACTACTATTAAACATGTAATTTTAAAGAATTTTGTATAGAATGTTTGAAAAATTCTTAACAAATTCAGGATTAGACTATACTTCTATCTAAGTCAAAAGTTTCCTCATGAAAATAAAATAAAGACATGGATTATACAAGATTATGCAAGGCATCTTAATTAAATATATTTATGACAAATATATATTTGATATGATTGCAGAATGGGGAAATCTACACATTCCATATTTAGACAGACCATATCTGTGTAGTTGTAATCCAGGACCATCTACTCTTTTCCCTTGCTACTGCTATTTAGCATGTAAGAGCAATGATGGAAGTGGATCAGCCATTGGTGCAGCAGCTGAATCTTTTGTCAGAAAACAATTAACTCAGCTCAGTGTTTCTGGGATCTTCTTACTGGCCCAGAGCAACTGATATATAATATAAAAAAATAAGCTAAACTGTTTGGTGAAAAAAACAAGAGATCTTCTGATCTGCCTAGCGTATCTCAGCCATGGTTATTAACATGTTAAATACCCAAAATGACAGGATGACAAGGTTATTCTCACTTACTCATCATCTATACAGTCGCGGGGGCCTGGAGCCTATACCAGAAAACTATACCAGGAAACCCTGTACAGGGTGCCAATTCATCACAGGGCATGCACACATATATACACACTCATACACTCATTCACGCACTACGGGCAATTTGGTAACGCCAATTAGGCTAATCTGCATGTCTTTGAACAAGTGGGAGGAAACTGGAGCCCCTAGAGGAAACCCGAGAATTGCGGGTTAACCTGCCCGTGGAAGTGCAAGGTGACAGTGCTAACCACTATGCCACCGTGCTGCCAGCATGACAAGATAATGTATATTTTTTAAGTTGAATTTTTTTTTCTGCATATGCTTTCTTCCTAACAAGGTAGACATTTTGTATAGTAGATTGAAAACTATAATATATATTGTGTGTTCATATATGCATATTTTTATGCATATAAAAGTTATACCTATATAAAATGTACTTACCTTGAGTGAAGACCATCAGCTCCAAATGACTGTAACAGGTATTGGTGAACTGTTTTATTTCGTAATGTCCCAGCCAGCTTTATTTTCTTTCTCGACCGATGCAAGTTGATGATGTAGATTGTTATGGAGCCTCTGACATAATTGTGACTGCAGGGGATGACAACACAGAAGTAGACTAAGTGATGAAAGAAACATGCAGTGTCTTTAAACAATTACTTCTTCCCATAACAAACCCAAAACAACCCTTCTAAACATTTACTTTATTTAAATAGGCTAACATATAATTCGTACACCACTGTTCTTCTCAAACAATTTAATGTAATCATTTTTGTCAAGACTTGTAGCATTTATACCTTTGACGTTACTATCCACTTTAACATGTGCAAAGCTCTGATGCAGCCAGAAAGACAGCACTGTTTGAAGAGCTACATAATGCAGATATCATCTGCTCTGCTTTATTCAAACCTTAAACCTGTCTTTT
Organism: Clarias fuscus; assembly: GCA_030347435.1. NCBI lineage: Eukaryota > Metazoa > Chordata > Actinopteri > Siluriformes > Clariidae > Clarias > Clarias fuscus. The sequence goes on along the minus strand of CM059211.1, from coordinate 20,557,952 downwards.
ATTTTGAGAATACAACCACATCAAAACGTGTTTATACATAGGTAGATGAGACCCTTACAAGGGCAAGCAAGGAGGATGCTGTTTTCCATCATAGTTAAATATATCAACCTGAATAAAATCAGACTTGAGGTTAATAGCTTTGTCCATTGTATAAAATAGCTCTTGTTCCCGTGAATAATCAACGTCTAACTTATTCCACTATTGATCCAGAACTACACGTAGGTTACAGGGTTATCTATATAAATAATATAAAGGTTCTGTCTGTACATTGGTCAAAGCTTGCTCTTTTAATGAAATCTTTACGTTCCATACGTTGGAGGACCTGAAACCATTCTCCGAAACTTTTCTGTCTGCCTGTCTGTCTGTCTATATGTATGTCTGTCCAGTCAGATGTTGTCATGCCAAACTGGCTTGATAGAATTTAATTAAACTTTGCCTGAAGATAAACCTGCACCATAAATAAAAATCTAAATGTTGAGTAGAAGTGAAGTTATGAACAGTTTTGTGCCAGATTATGTCACAGCAGATTATAACATAATCTGACATAAAACAGATCATATCACTAGCTTTTTTTAATATTATTATTGATTTTTCCCTCTATGTGGGCATGGCTGTATGCATCACTTAACAGAACAAATCAAGGAGATAGTTTACTGTGTATAGACAGAGTATGAAAAAGACATGAAAGAAATGACTGTAATTTACCTACAAGATGACCAAAATCCTTAAGAAACACAAATGAAAGCACGACACAGCATGACTTACTCCAAAAAAAAGGAAAGTAGACTATGAAAATTAAACCTTGAAAGATGAATGGACAGATCAAGATATGTTTATCCTTCCTGTGGGATATTTAAAACCAGTTTGTCTCACATGGCCTGAAACTGTGGTGCCAATAACAAGTAAACGCCACGGGTCATTAGCGTGAACATACAGTATCTGCAGCATTCCGAGGCATTTAAAATACCCGAACTGAGAGCTCAGTGTTGTGCTTTAAAATATATTAAATATTACAACATAATGGCTGAACAAAATTTAATCAGACTTTTGCTGTACTATATCTGCTTGAAGTGGAACCTGCACCATAGGTAAAATCAAACTATTGAATAAAAGCGATACTATGAACAGTTATGTGCCGGATTTAATAATGTACTTGAAAATAATCAACTAATAAACTACCTGCTCAGTGTAAACAAAGACCTGCACCAATATTTTAATTATGCTTATGGTGCACTGATGTAAAGATGCACTGAATATTTTCACCTCTGAATTAACAGTGCTTAATTGGTATAAATGAATTTTCATGTGCACTGTTTTAAGACAAAGCTTAATCTTTATCCAATCTCCTTTTTCGATTTCTCATCTGTGATTCACTCTTCGATAACAGAACAGGGAGTGTAACTTAGGAGAAACAAGGTGTAAGATACAAAATTCTATTTCTTTTTTGTTAATAAGTTAGAGATAAGTTGAGAGTTCTGCCCTACAGAAAGACAGGCGGTCATGTACATGGGCTTCAATCTGAAATTACATTAAAACTGATCAGCTTATTTTTAGCTTTGCACTATTTCTACAAACTCTTTTTCAGTCAATGACGGATATTTACACTAGTAACTACTAAAGACTAAGCCTCTGAGAAATTATTAAAGATAACTATATGTGAAAATGATAAAATAATATAATGCTAAATAAGGGCTTTAATGTATTGGCATGAACAAAATTGCAGTAGTGAATAACGTACGTTGCAAAGAAGCAAGTGAACAGGTCAGAGCTTGGATTTTGGTCAGACAAGCCTGTTAATAATCTCTGTGCAACCAGCCTAGCCTCCCATCCATATGGGCTTTTACACCTTGGCACAAAGTAAACTTGGAAAAGGCCAAAAAACCAAAGGAAAACAGCCCACATTAGATAAGGATGTGGCGTCTCAGTTTTACTATACTATATATACTAACTTAGATTAGAGCATTAAAGCAGACAAACAGATTGAACGGTGATAACACTCTAAAGCAATGTACTTTTCATGCATTTGCATATGGGACATAAACATTTAACATTTTGTTTAATTTCAGCGAAAAAAAAAGGAAATATGAAAAGCACAAAGCAAATTGTGTCTTATGTGAACAAACTAAGAAAAAAGAGCAGTGACATGTTTTTAATAGAGATGTGTAATAATGTGTAATAATAATGTGTGTGTGTGTGTGTGTGTGTGTGTGTGTGTGCGTGTGCGTGTGTGTGCGTGCGCGTGTGTGTGCGTGTGTGCGCGTGTGTGTGTGTGTGTGCGTGTGTGTGTGTGTGTGTGTGTGTGCGCGTGTGTGTGTGTGTGTGTGTGTGTGTGTGCGCGTGTGTGTGTGTATGTGTGTGTATGTGTGTGTGTGTGTGTGTGTGTGTGTGTGTGTGTGTGTGTGTGTGTGTGTGTGCAGGTGCATGTGCACATGTGTCCGGGCTTTCTTCTTTATACTGCTTTAGCCTGAAAGAGTATTGCCATGTATGCCCTCAAGTTTCCTCTTTCTTTATGAATATGCAGCCTTCCTCTAATGATTTTGTGGCCATAAAATAGCATAGAGTTTAGTGATGGCCAAAATTAGACAACGGAACATTACAGAACATTAAAACACCACACTATTGAATTTTATATAGTTTTATTGCAGTGATGAGAAAACAAGAAATTTCGGCCAGGGGCCAGGAGGCAGCTTGTAACTGAGCTGAGACGGGACACGGACTGTGGTCAGTAAGCCTACACTGTTGCTGACAAGCAAGCAAGCCCTATGTACATCATCCTGGAGATAAACGATAATCATCAAAGGGGATGGAGACATTTTTTATCTGTTCTAGAGACAGATACTCCTATTGTCCTAATACTGGGATATGCTGGGATAAAGGCTTCTAAACCCTTTCAACAACTTAGACAGTAGAAAAGGCCCCTGCATACATGATAATTGATACTTGTTCATTTTTATGGGCAGTCACTCTGAATGGGGGGATCTGGAGCCAGGAATTTATATGCTTGAGCAAAACCAGATATAAAATACAGTGTTAACCACTATGGATGGACTGTTTTTTTTTTCTTCACATATCTGAGTCTTTGGTATACTGGCATAAATATACTTGTATCACTTAAACACGTATGCCCTCAAATCAATAATTTGATAGAGCAAATAGTTAAGAGTTGACCGCTATCTCGTTTCAATATATTGAACATATTATGTTAAAAAAAATCTGAAACACAAAAATAAATTTCAATGCCTTGGGTAAGCACTTAATAGGGACACACTAGTAAACCTACTTGGTAAAGCTTGTACAGTGGGCATAGATGCGTAACTTGTCTCGGATCACTTTCCCAGGACGCGGCTTTCTTTGGAGCCCAGCAACTTGTACTGCCAGCACCCTGGGACCCACCAAATGCTTGAAGAGCAGAGACAGCCAGTAATCCTGCAAAAACAACATACACATATGCCACATGTTACAAAAAATGACCTACTGACTTATTTGTACAGGAACCAGCACGTCAACACACGTGTTAGATTAATATATTCTGCTCTATGAGGACAATAGTAAAGGTCAACATTTAAGAAGAAAGGCGATTCTTATGCAGGAAGATCCTAGTTCAAATACAAAGAGCAGACACTGTGTTTATTTGACTGCAGGTGGCAAGCTATTCATCCTGCCGTATTTCAAATCTGAAAGAAAATTAGTGCGGCAAGATTGACATATTTGCCGGAAATTACAGATGAAAAGTGTGAAAAACAAATAGAGAGTCACAGCTGTAGTGTGCCATTCTCATATTAGCCTCCTCTGCTGGAGGGACGGAAGGCGATGTGACGACTGAGCTCTTTTATCCTCTGGTTAAACAAGCCCACCCATGCCCCAAGCTTTTATTGCAGAAGACATTTTCTTGGACAACCAATTGGAGTAATATCACTACAGGTAATGTTTGGAAGCTTTTCCTGTTATATGCATGGAGCAACAAAGAAAAGAAGCATTTCTCTTTTCACTACAACAAAATACTTGACTGGATTCAAGGCAGTGTGGTGAACATTTGCTATTCATGTCATGTCATGTCAGTGAAGACAACTTAATGCACTTTTTTACTTTCCTGTGAATATATAACGCTGTAAACAAAAGATCAAAGAACATGTTCTTCCCAAATCTATTACGGTACAATGTACTAGCTGTTATAGGAAATAAGCACTTTGTTAGTGAATGATGTCATAATTCATCTAATTAGATCTAAAAGTTGACACAAACACCAAAATCCTGCTAAATCAATCAAATCAATGTTATTTACAACAAAGAACAAATGTCAAAATCACAACTTGTACTTGTCCACCACGGATACTAAAAAAGGATCACTTTAATCTCTTTAACAAAAGTGTGAATAGCAGGAAGTTCATGTGTGCCTTTTAAAATTTATAGCCAAACACAATATGCTTACATAAAGCATTTTGTATTCAAAAGTGGCCAATGATGAAATATATATACAAGTAGGCCAGAAAGGGTGCACAATGAATTATCCTTGTCAGTAACTGTCTAGTGACTGTCCTTGAAAAAAAATGTAATACTTTCAATTTTAACACCTAACTGAAAGAATTCAAAGCAGAATATGTGAATCAGGAAGTTCCCATGCAATCCTGCATATGGGATCATTTAAAGGCTTCTTTTTCAGGGAAACATTAACTTAATTTGCTCTGGCAACAACTACTCTATAGGATCTGCTATGACTAGAAGGACAAAAGTTTCAGCATTAAGAAACTAGGAAAAGTCTCCCTGTACTCCACATGTAGTATATACTGCCCACAATAAATAACTACTGTATATAAACTGCATTTTGACGCAGCAGATATAGCAGCGGAGCTGCCGCCTCACATCTCCTGTATTCCTGAGCAATTGATGCAAAGTTTCTGTGTATAATCTCCCCATGGGTTTCGTTCAGGTTCTCTGGTTTCATCTCACCATCCTAAAAATAGCATGGTAGGTGAATTGACTGCCCTAAACATTCCCAGGTATGAACGAATGCATGTGCACATTGTACCATAGGCAACCCATACAGGATTCATTCCTGCCTCTCACCATAGGATAAGGTCCGGATCCACTCTTAAAGAAAAGCAGGTACTGAACATTTATATGTTATGATTTCTGCAAAGATGGATGGCCAGATGGCTGCATGCATCTGCCAGTGGGCATTAGGAGTGTGGAAGGTGTGTTGGACCGCAATTCCCAGAACTATGGTACTAATAAACCTCAGGAATTCCTACATCAAGCCAGCCTTTCCCACACAGAGACCTTTGTGAGTATTTGTGTGCAGTAATTCAATTAATAGAATTTCTCATCTGAAAAACCTGTAAGATCAAAAACTATGTAGTAAGGACATGAATATGGTCTAGAATTCTGGTCTTTAACACTGATGTGCTATTTACTATAGTAATAGATAAATGCATAAAACATTATATATAAAACTCATTCATTTATTAATTAAATAGTTAATTCATTCATTCATTCATTCATTCATTTTCTTTAGTAAATTCTTTAATCATGAGCATGATTGTGGTGGGTTGGAAGCCTTCTTATCAATGTTAATTTAAAAAAACACTAAAATAATCTGCAATGTCAGAAAGATGGAAATGTTACAAAGACATATAACATATATATTAATTGGTGTTTGTAATGTTTATAACTCAATAGACCCACAATGACTGATGTTTATTCAATCCATGACTAAAAGTTAGTTCACATAAATAATAAATAAATATAGCATTTACTTAAATGTTAACAAGTAAATTATGATAGATCTATAGAATACTTAAAGCATTCTATTTATACTGGAGATTGTGGATCACATTTTACTCTTTCATGCAATTTTTAAAATAAAATCACCTATTAAAAAATAGATGATTTTTGCCTTACCTGATTTATTATTTAACAAACAGTCATCAAAAATTATCATAAACTAATACAAATGTTAGCTACTTTGTTAATTGTTTTATTGTAGATCAGTGGTTATGTTCGTGATCTGTTCATCTTAACTAATGCATTAATAATATAAGATTAAGAACCTTAAATTAAAGAATTACCCAAATTCCCTTCAGTTCACACAACTGAGTTTATTTGACACATGAAAAAATTTCTGATAAAATTGTGATAAGAGTTATCCGACAAGCATTGTAGGATTTTATAGCCAGAAAAATAAAGAGAAGAAAATGAGAAACTGAAGATAGTCAAAATGGCAAAATAGAACATGGTTGGCTAAGGGGCTTGGAAGAGGATGTCGGTGTTTTTTTTTTAGGAGAAGGATAGGGAGAGATATCCTGGACTAGCACTGCAGGACTGACTAAATGATTAACGTGAATGCGTCTGGACATAAATTTCTCCTCCTGCCCGACAGGTTGGGCCTGTTGCGAATTCTCACAGTGGGAAGTCTGGCAGTCACCACAGACGCCCAGCTATGTTTAAAGCATTGTGATCGCAGCAGGAGGTGGTTCTTCCCAGCAATGACCGGAGATATTGAACCAAGGAAAGGAAAAATGACTTTTCAAAGAGGAAAAAAATGAAGATGATTTCATGAAAGAATGAGAAATGCATTTTTGCTGGATGTATAGATGAATGTTTGTACGATTTTAAAGAATGACCATGTATAGATGGACTAGATTAGAATAACTTGGAATATTACAAGTTCCTGTGGAGAGGCTAACAAATTGTAGTTCAGAACCCCATTCAGACAATATTTTTTGCATTCTAACCATATATTCTTATTCTTAATTTTTTATGATGTAACAGTACAGTATGTCAACAGTAAATTCTGCACATGTTCCTTATTTTGACATAAAGCTTCACTAATTTAGGTTAAGCTGCAAGACAACTATTACAAAACATGGGTTCATCATGAGAAAGTAAATTCACTGTTTTCTGTTATAATTTTCTGCTATTGAATCAAAATCCCTTCATTAAATAATTCCAATTTTTTCCCCTCCTGCCAGCAACAATACAGTGCAAAAATACAAGAACAATACACAAAAACTGTACTCCTTTTGTATTTACTATTACTACTATTCAACACTAGAAATCATTACAGTGTTATCATTATTACTGTGAATTCTAAATAATTTTTTAAGGCTTTATACAACAGTCAAAATAAAAAAGAAGAGAATATAATAACATAAAAGCCCTTCCTTGGTTTTTCAGGACTGTTCAAACAAATCCATATAAAACAGTTGAGTGATGAAGCAAAGGAAAGGAGGAAAAGTCATGATAAAAGAAATAAGCTTTTACCCTAAGGCATTGTACTTATGGCACTACAATTCTCTGAGCCTTTTAAGCTGTTTTATAGCCAAGGCGCGGTAGGAGTTCACAAAATAAAATTGAATTTTAATTGAAGTCTTCTGTTTGCTCTGTCTGTGAGGCTCACCGCTAGAAAATGTGTGAGACTGTAGTACACAGTGTGGTAGCTAGAGCCAGTCTGACCTGCTAACATAAAGAAGCTGAATGTCATTGTAGCTGCAACCTGTGGAGTGGACCAGACTCAGGTTGCATGTCTGTTGGTACCTTGCAGTAACACACACACATACACACACACACACTGAAGCAGACATGTTTAGGAGCAATGGGGTGAGGGGGGGGGGGGGGGGGGGGGGCAGGTGACACTGTCCTGGGGTATTTGACAGAGGGTTAGAGTTTCAGTGCACCTCACATCAGCTGCCCAGTATTCAACACCATTAAACACCTTTCATCTTGGCTAATAGGTCCCACGGGAAAAGGCTGCAAAGTGTCTAGGCATCAGACTGAAATGAAACTGTCTCACACACTCAGCTCATGTGACTGAAAGGGTTTCACAAGGCACAGAGTATAGCTTTAGGGTCTATAGCTTTTATGACCATTGTTATTACTACACTAATTTATTTGCCCTCAAAGTAGACGTTGTCGATTTTTAATACTATGGACCAGAGGCGAGATTGAAACCCTCATGTAGGTGCATGGGCACACATATTTCTTTAGATTTCTTATATTTCGAAGTATAAAGAAAGTCTGCCTCAAATTATCATTGGTATTGTTGAGTTTTAAAATTGGTATGGTAAAAAAATATTGGTAAACCCTCATGTATACCCTACATGAGGGTTTAAAATCTCGCCTCTGGTCCTGTGTGTGTGGAGTTTGTATGTTCTCCCTGTGCTTAGTGGGTTTCCTTCTGGAACACTGCTTTCCTCCCACAGTTCAAAGACCTGCGCAGTAGGTTGATTGGCATTTCCAAATTGCCCATATTGTGTGAGTGGGTGTGTGATTATGTCTGTTTGAGCCCTGCGATGGGTTAGCACTCCATCCAGGGTGTATCCTGTCTTGTGCCATAAATTCTCCCACATCTATACACAGGATAAGTGATATAGGTAATGGATGAAATTTGTATCCAGTTGTATCACTGCTATTAATTCAACACTTTGTAATTTGTATATAACATTGAACCAATCAAACTGAATTATTGCATTTCTATATCAAAGACTTGAATTTCATCATAATTTAATCATCAGATAAACAAATGTGGTATTTGTTAATAGATTGGACAAACTACACCATAATGTGCATTTCTCACTCATTCGATGCCTATACCGCTTTATTCTGTATGCATACAGTACTCGCGGGGACCTGGAACCTATCCCAGGAGACTATGGGCATGAGGTGTGGTACACCCTGGATGGGGTGCCAATCCATGGCAGGACAATAATGTGCATTTGTGAAATGATCATTACATTTTAACTTACAGGTAGAGGATTGAATTGCTGGTCCACTAGATGGCTGTAACCATAGTCAAAAAAAGAATGTCGAAGTACTACATCAATTCCTTGCACTGCAGAAATGCCAAGAGTGTTTAGCCACCTAAAATAAAGGGAAAAAAAGAATGTCAATTATTGTGCACACCATAATATATAAAATACAGAATAAGTCCACTAGTGTCACTCAGCCCTGGAATCTTCCTCAGGGGACCTACACCCTGAATGGGGTGCCAACTTATTGCAGGGCACAAGCACACACACTTGCACAGAGAAATATACACTACAGCCCAATTTGGAAACACCAATCGACTTAAATTGGACTTTGTGAAGAAACCGGAGTTCCTTAAAGAAACCCACCAAGCACTGGGAGAACATGAAAACACAATACACAGAGAGTGTGATTTGCTAACCCTAGAGGTACAAGGCGACAGTGCTAACCACTAAGCCAACAAGCTGGCCTATTTTTTTTTAAATAGAAACAATAAATTATAAAATAAGTCTACTTGTCACAATTTGTGTATTGAAAAAGCAGTAGCTACCAACACAAGTCTGGTTACTCTTGTTACTAATCTGTTTGCCAGAAATACCCTTAAAGTATACTTCAAACAGGAAGGAAGCTATTGAAGAAAAACTGTTTCAGACATAACCTTGCCCCTGTTTGCATCAATTCAAGGTTCTATTCAGCTCAATAGCTGGTTACTAATTTTTTTTTATAATGATAATTGTAAAAGAAAAAATAAAACACATTAAAGCACTATCTGTAGGAATAATCTTGCACAGGCTCACATATAAATAAACCAACGGCAATGATCATTGTTGTGAAATGAAAATGAGATTAAGATCCTGAACGTATCTGATTAATATCTTTGCAGTACAAAAAGAAAGAAACAGACATTTAATCCCAGTAGTCCCAGTTTGCATCAAATAAAAAAAATAATCTGTTCATCCTATTAATTTAATTTAATTAAATTAAATTTTTTTTGTGGTAAGTCCAAGCCTCCACGACTTATACAAACGATTAGTATACTGAACAAGATTTAGGAAGAATCCAGGAAGTAACAGTACAATGTAGCAGTAGCATTCTGGATGAACTAAAACACATAACACAGAGAGTTAAGAAAGAGAGTTTATTTTGGACAAATCAGCTGTGCAGCTGGTTTAAAATCACAACATTATTAACTTAATTGGATGATGGTATGTTACTTACAATAGTCCAGCTGCAAATGTGTCTGACAAATTACTGATGCCTCCAGACCATGCAGGACCAACTCCTCCCAACCACACCCTCTTCTCAGGAGCATGCATCTTTACGATCTGCATAAGGGGAAAAAATGCCATTGATTAATATAATAAATGTTGTAAACAAAGATTCAACTATATATTGAGTTTAAATGCACTTAGGTAGTCATAGATGCATCTATCTAGAAGCATACTGCACCAGCTTTGGGCTTCAGAACAGCAACTGTTTGCCTGGACATAGATTCTGCAGGAGAAACGTTGCACCATACGGAAATAATTGCACTGCACATTTGCTGTAAATTGGACAGCTGTGTGGACTTGCTGTAAATAGTGTGTTCCACCTCCCCCCAAAGATGCTTCACAGGGTTGAGATCTGGAGACTATGCAGACCACTGAGGCAACAAAACTCTTTGACACATTCCTGAAACCATGTGTTGGTGCTGTGACATGATGCAGTATCATGTTGGATTTGTTGATAAACTAGCACTAAACCTGGTCAGAAACAGTGCTAAGATACACCATGCTGTTCACCATTGTTTAGTAAAAGGGGTAATAATGTGTGCAGGGAAAACACTCACACATCACCTGCCTGTACTTTTTACAGGATGATTTTGTGGATTTATGCTCCTTATGACCATTCCATATGAATAACTTGCTTGAATTAATCCAAATTGGTTACTTTTTCCCTCTCCACCAACAGTCAACATTTCAGTCCTGACATCTAGCTGCTGTAGGCCAGTACAGGCAACGTCTATTAAGAAAAAAAAGGCTTCAATTTGGTAGGGAGAATAAAGAAGGGACTTGGGAGTAGTGAATAAAAGGTCATGTGGTCTGATGGGTGCAGATTGACCCTATTCCAGAACAATGGGTACATCAAGGTATAAAGAGAAGCACATGAAGCGATGCCCCATCTTGCCTAGTGGCTACTGTGCAAGCCTCTGGACGCAGTGTTATGATCTGGGGTTGTTTTCACGGAACAGTGCTTATTCTGACATTTACTCATTTTGGCAAGTACTTTTTCTCTGACATGCAATTCTGTCTATAACCAAATATTTAATTGGAAAACCACTATATCACCCTATTATAGAGTCTTTAAACTTCCAAACCACAACAGGTGGCAGCCACATTTTTGAGCAAAAGTTGACGTATTGTGACAAGCCAATCACAATACTTCTTTCTGTCATGTGATCAGTGTAGAGGAATTGCCGATTTTGAGGAACTGTGGCTGCCAAAAGTGTGCTAAATGAATTCAGTGAATTTTTGGAGACTGTTATATTGTTCAATTGGTCAGGTCTAGGCTCAGCAAAATACTAGTGTGCTTAAATAAACAAACAAACAAACAAACAAACAAACAAATAAATAAATAAATAAATAAATAAAGTCAACTGACTACTTCTATGTAATGACCAGGTTATCCCATCAATGGACTTTTTTCCCCCTGGTGGCATGGTCATAATCCAGGAATTGTGGGAGCATGAGGAATCATTTTCACACATTAATTGCCCTACTGCATAACATAATGAAAGATAAATGCAGTGAAATAAAATCTGCTTTTTTCTTTCTGGCCAGTCAGTGCAGTTATTATAGCTCATATAGTATACAGCATATAATGTACTATAATCATGTTTGCAAGTCATGTACAGTATCTGTCTTACTGTATATATATAGTATTTACAGTATGCTGTGGTGTTTGTTTAATGGTGTTTCAAATCACAGTGTTTCAAATCCCAACTAGAATTTAATTTCATGTAACATCACTAGTGAACCTTATCATGATTGTAAATCATAACAAGGACAAAATAAATTATTGTTATAGTTGGCATACAATCAGAATTAAGGATTAGGCTCTGTCCAGTGTTAATGTTAAATGAAATTTCATATATTAAACATGCTGTCAGAGAAACATAAAATATGAGCTGACTTCCATTATAGCCAGCAAATATGCTTGATGCTTTAAAACCAAACTTTTAAAAATTGGGGGGGGGGGGGGGGGGGGGTGAATATGACATGACTAATTTGACCATTGTGTCTTTTTAGAGATTGGTTGAAAGAAACCCTTGACCTTAACTCATGTTCTGATACTGGTTACAAATTAACTTCAAAAGAACAATGAAGGCTTTTATTTATCTTAATGTTTGTAAATTGAGTCAGGTTTTTTTTCCTTCTTTTTTTTTCACTTTATTGGGAACATGCATCCAGATGTGGGCCTCACAAATGTAAAATCTGATACCTGTGTATTTAGAGATAAAGGGTTTCTTTTGAAACCCAACAGAACATAGCCCCAGAGGAGCTGTTCCTAAAACAGCTAGGGTGTGATGTGGCACAGAAACAAATTAAGTAAGTTGAAACCCTACCTCAATACCCTACTCCCCTATTATGCTTCCCTTAGCAATAGCCCACTCCGAATATGGCTTGTTAGGATGCTCCACCAAAGGGAAGGGGCACAATGGGATAATTAAGAAGCAAGGAGCTAATGAGTACAAGTGGGAGTTTACTACCTCTGAGTGCCAGACCATAACAAATCTAGGTCTGTGGTGCTAGAGAAGAACACAGCAATAAACCAGCATCCCACAACATACTCTCCTAATAAAACAGGAACAACAAACAGATATGACCTAATTGCAAACACTACAGAGAAGTGCAGAAAATCTCACCTTTAACACCTTTGTGATCTGGTCTGTCAGTGTGTCCAGAAGGCGTGTTTTCAGAAAGTCCTCAACTTTAGTCACACGCCGATCGATGTAAAAACTGGAGACCAGAGTACAGCCCAGTAAGAATTGCATCATCACATTATTCAGAATAAAATGAAGTATAAGAGCCAGCATAGTAAGGGAAATCTGTTGATAGATGATAGTGATGTAACATTATTAGGAAAAACAGGTACAAATAAAGATAAAGATAATTTTTTGATGGTTTATTTGTTTTAAGAAATCTTTCATGAAGGGTGATTACGATTAATGAGGTAAAGATGTATTAAAGAAGTTTAGAGGACAACCAAAGACCAGTGTTCATTTATTCATCTTTAAGAACTGCCTAGACAGAGCCACATCTTCCCATTGCTGCATTTATTTATATTGGTTAAATATACCTCCACTGGTTTCCAGTGTTTCCAGATTTTTAGTGGTAGGGTTCATTAACAAAAAAATAAATAAATGTCCTTGAGGTTAAAATCTGAATAGTGATTTAGATACTTACTGTGGCATTGTTAGACAATCTGGTAAGATAACTACAGTACAGGAAAGAGTGTTCAAATGTGATGCTCACTCTCCCATTTAATCATGACCTCTGTATTGTAATGCTTCTGGGAATCTCAGCCCAGGTCAGCCTGCCGAAAAGCTAAAAGATTTAGAATGTGAAGTATATTAAAATGTCAAGATAAATAGCCTAAAAAGATACAGAGTTCCTTTTAGTTGACTCTGTTCATGTCAAGTTAGGAGAGAACAGGTCAGACTGAAGTATTGATGGCACTGAACATCTGGTGAATGAACCAGGGAGGCAGGAGGCTTCTGTGAACTCTTATTAATCAAACCATTTGAAAGTCTTTGAGAGATAAAGACCTGCTGAACATGTGTTGACACAGACCCTCACAATTTACAGTCTCAGTGGGACTGGGGCTGTGCAACTGTAGAGTCAACCAATCTTCATAATCCTTACATTTCAAACATCACTTAACATGCATTCAGCATGAATTCCTCATTATCTTTAGCTTGTGTCTATGCATTAAGCATTTATGGTGTATGTTACAGTAGGGATCATTTAAGGTGTATGTTACAGTGGGGATCAACCCACATAGTTTGGCCATATTTCTAACATTTTGTACATTTTTATAAAAGAAAAACTCTGGATAACTGAAAAATGAAAGCCAAGGACAGAGAGAGAGAGAGAGAGAGAGAGAGAGAGAGAGAGAGAGAGAGAGAGAGAGAGAGAGAGAGAGAGCTAAGAAAAAAATGTTAATACTTTGCAACTGTTTCATGACACTGAAAAATAGAGAGTCTTCAAGAAAGAGAGAACAGAAAATTGTTGATACTGGATGTGAAAAGCTCTGCGGTTATTCTCAACAGTATATTGTGTTACTTAAAATTCAGGTTTAAAAAAAGATGCAAAAAAGTATGCTTGTCAAGTAAATATCTAAGTTAAATACAGTATGTGCTGTATTTCAGTGGGTCAAGAAAGGTGGAAGTCAAGGTGTTCCAGCTGTATAAAAATTTTTATAATCCTAAAGGTAAATGTGTTAAAGCATATGGTTTGAATTTGTCAGTGTGTGTGGTGTGCTTTTAATTCCAAGGACACTGCTTTTTTATCCTGTTTCCCCTATTTAGAGCTAACCTCTGGATTAATGACTCCACCCTGGTAGTTTAGGTATAAATCTCTCCAAACCTACTGCCTCTCTAGAGACACACATTACCTAACTGAGGGGAGCCACAATTCCATATACAGTATATTCTGTAATTTTAAAGTGTGTTTGCATGTAATGCAGAAATCATAAGCAGATCAAACCTCATTTTTTAAGAGAAAGGGCAATTTCCTGGATAAAAGTAATAATTTTTTTATATATATTTTGATAACCAATTTAGATGGAAAATGAAACCAATGACAAAATATGTGTCCATCTCATTTTACGATAAAAAAAAAACATATTCAAAACCTGAAGATACACTAAACAATTTGTTGATAATAAGGGCCAGTTAAGCAAACGAGAAGTTCTGGAAGGTGTAGCTATAACTGTTTTGAGGGTCTATTCTTAGATCAGGGTATTGTCCCCATATCCATGTGGTTTTCTTTCCATCCCATCCCAGCTACGCTATATTGCTTCCTCATACTCAGTTTTCTAAGGATAGACTCTGAATCCACCACAGTCCTGGCCAGGTGCTTAGTGAAAATGACTGATAGCAATTCTGTTGAACTAACTACAACCTATTTAAGCTTCAAAATAAAGTCTAGTGCAATTACCCAACACTATTCCTGGTTTCATACTAATGAAATCCAACCATATTAACTAAATCTTTTCACACAAATGGTAGCACATACTGCCCATGGGAGCCTGAGAATTGTTGGAATTCTTCCCTTTTCCTTTTTTTTCTTTTTATTGGCATAGACATTCTGCACAATGTATTTTTTTATTAGAAATAAACAAAATCAACCAACAAAACAAATGTACCATAAACCTATGTCTCACTATATAGAAATGTAAGAATAAATGTTTGATTTTAGTTTGCTTGACTTCTATAGGAACCAGATGCAGACAAGGGCAAATTATTTTGCATCACATTAAAGTAATTGTTCCTAATGTGATTAGGAAGAAAGGGCTAAATTAGGTGTGCATGTTTTTGTAGGGAGTGTGTACTTTCTCATCAAACAGGTGTCAACAATTATGCACAGAGGTATACAGAGCAAGTGGTTAGAAGCAGTTTTGGATTAGTACTGGCGATTTTGTGATTGTGAAATAGTTGGAACAGTTCTATATTACCATGCTGTACGTTACTTGAATCTAAGGTTACAAATCTAAACTTTTGGACTTGGGTATGCATCTAAAAAGTTGACTTCAGAGGTAATGCCCTAAAGGGTCGTTTGTAGGTCTGTTTTCCATTGCTCTAGTGAGAAAACTGCAATTAGAGTAGAAAAATGAAAGGGTAGAATACCTACTGTTGCCACGTAACTGCATCAACAACAGATCCACCGTTCTTCATAAACCTGTGAGACAAATAAAATGGATATTCGCTTGGTGAGTGCAAATATAGCAGTGGAAGTATGCATTATTTATAGCTGCTTTTCCTGTCTGTGATGCAATTGTAAATGACTCTGGCATAGGCGGTGAATGTCAAAGCCAGCTAAGACACACTCACATGGGGAACTTGTTTATATGGCCGATGGTGGGTGATCGTTCAGCCAGTGTGTAAACCGGCTTTGAACAGATGTCAGTTGACAGTTTAGCAAAAAAATCTGCACAATCCTTTTTAGGCAACACGTTTCACTCTGAGAAGGCCTCTATTTCTAAACAGTCATTCTGATGAAAGAAAAGCAAAAGTGTGATGTGTGCAGTAAAACTGTTCACACCTTAATTTTTTCCCCTCAGTGTAGCCAGTCAGACCTTGTTGTCTGAAGAGCTTTGACAGTTTTTTTTACTTCCAACTAAACCCCAACTTTTAGCAGCACAGGGCGACATCTATTTCTGAGAAATGTCTTTGGCAAACCACTTGTGGTTATTGGTCAAAGGTTCATCACTGTTAGCCAAAATTTCATTGTAGAAACTACACGAGAAGGGAAGAGTAGGTCAGATATGATATAAAAAACTGTACAGTGAAGAGGCCAAGTATCTGGCAGGCATCTAGAGACCACAAAAGTATTAAGATTCTGAGTTTCTTTTTTAATTCTGTGCGTTATCCTTCTGAGTGTCATTGTAATTGCTATAATTTAAGTTCATGGCTGAGAAAATGTGACGCAATTTGTGAGACAAACTCGACAAAATTACTTGTCTGCATCATGCGAAGTACACAGACAAGTTGCAATCTAAATGTACACTACGATTCAGGTTTAAAATGCACCTTACATACAGTGAATACGGGTTTATCACAACCAATTTGTAGGAAATTGAAGTAAAACATCATTATTAATGTCAATGCTAATCCTTAGTAGTTTAGTATAGTATACACACGTGGACAAAATTGTTGGTACCCTTCAGTCAATGAAAGAAAAACTCACAATGGTCACAGAAATAACTTTAATCTGACAAAAGTAATAATAAATAAGAATTCTCTGAATGTTAACCAATGAAAGTCAGACATTGCTTTTCAACCATGCTTCAACGGAATTATAAAAAAAAAAATTAACTCATGGAACAGGCCTGGACAAAAATGATGGTACCCCTAACTTAATAGTTTGTTGCACAACCTTTTGAGGCAATCACTGCAATCAAACGATTCCTGTAACTGTCAATGAGACTTCTGCACCTCTCTGCAGGTATTTTGGCCCACTCCTCATGAGCAAGCTACTCCAGTTGTTTCCGGTTTGAAGGGTGCCTTTTCCAGACAGCATGTTTCAGCTCCTTCCAAAGATGCTCAATAGGATTGAGGTCAGGGCTCATAGAAGGCCACTTTAGAATAGTCCAATGTTTTCCGCTTAGTCATTCTTGGGTGTTTTTAGCTGTGTGTTTTGGGTCATTGTCCTGTTGCAAGACCCATGACCTGCAACTGAGACCCAGCTTTCTGACACTGGCCAGCACATTTCTCTCTAGAATCCCTTGATAGTCTTGAGATTTCATTGTACCCTGCACAGATTCAATACACCCTGTGCCAGATGCAGCAAAGCAGCCCCAGAACATAACAGAGCCTCCTCCATGTTTCACAGTAGGGACAGTGTTCTTTTCTTGATATGCTTCATTTTTCCATCTGTAAACATAGAGCTGATGTGCCTTGGCAAAAAGTTCCATTTTTGTTTCATCTGTCCATAGGACATTCTCCCAGAAGCTTTGTGGCTTGTCAACATGTAGTTTGGCATATTCCAGTCTGGCTTTTTTATGATTTGTTTTCAACAACGATGGATGGTGCGATCTGACACTGATGTTCCTTGAGCATGAAGTTCACCTTGGATCTCTTTAGAAGTCTTTCAGGGCTCTTTTGTTACCATTCAGATTATCCGTCTCTTTGATTTGTCATCAATTTTCCTCCTGCGGCCACGTCCAGGGAGGTTGGCTACAGTCCCATGGATCTTAAATTTCTGAATAATATGTGCAACTGTAGTCACAGGAACATCTAGCTGCTTGGAAATGGTCTTATAGCCTTTACCTTTAACATGCTTGTCTATAATTCTCTTTCGAATCTCCTGAGACAACTCTTTCCTTCGCTTCCTCTGGTCCATGTTGAGTGTGGTACATACCATGTCACCAAACAACACAGTGACTACCTGGAGCCCTATATATAGGCCCACTGACTGATTACAAGATTGTAGACACCTGTGATGCTAATTAGTGGACACCTTGAATTAACATGTCCCTTTGGTCACATTATTTTCAGTATTTTCTAGGGGCACCATCATTTTTGCCCAGGCCTGTTCCATGAGTTTATTTTTTTAAATAATTCTGTTGAAGCATGGTTGAAAAGCAATGTCTGACTTTCACTGGTTAACATTCATAGAACTTTTTTAAATGATTACTTTTGTCAGATTAAAGTTATTTATGTGACCATTGTGAGTTTTTCTTTCATTGACCGAAGGGTACCAACAATTTTGTCCACGTGTGTATAATGTATAAAAGCAGCAGATACATTTCTTCAAGACTGATGCAGGAGTTTTCCAAGTGGTCCCTTTGTTTATCTGCTACAGAGAATGACAACATTATGCAGCAACAAACCAACTATAAACGAACTAGAAGGATCAACGTTATTTTACTGTACCTTATTTTGATGTATTCGCTAAAATTCTAAAAGAGCAAAACTGAATGATTTTTTTCTGATCACTTAGCCAAAATGGAGCGTGTGTGGACATGTGCGGACATCTGCTGCCAACAGCCACTGATTATGTGCAGGAGGCATTCATGCATGTCACTTCCTAACAAGGCAATGACATATTTATGTGTGGCTTGGTCATGTCTGTACACCAATCAATTACCTTAACAAACTCTTTCTGTCTCCAAATGGTCTCATTACTCGACATGTTAAAGTCATAGCCAATTGCCACAAAACACACACACACACACACACACACCCACACACACACACACACACACACACAATACTCTCTTAAAACAGTAAAAAGACATTGAACAATGATGTGTTTTCCCATTCAAATCATCACTGTATGGTTGGTGGTATAAGTTTTTCTTCTTCCCATGGCAAAACTACAAAAGAATAGGCAGTGCTTAGACAATAATACTACAATTCCTGTCCTTATGCAGATAAAAACAAGCCTTTTATATCTGATAAATATAGAAGTAAAACTTTATATATTATCTCAAATCGGTCTATGAATACCCCCCCCCCCCCCCCCCATCCCCTACCACAAAAAAAAAAAAGAAACAATTTGTTTCACCATGTTACAAAGTTAATGTAGAGGAGTGATATATAAGGAACAAAGGGTGATTGCCTTGATTTGGAGAGCAGGGATTATGCAGGTGGAATATTGCTCAGCCACGCTATCAATCAAGTGACACTTCATTTAGCTGACCGAGGATTTCCCTGGTGCAAAGAGAGCCAGCAATAACCCACTGGGAGCAACATAAACATGGTTGTGATATGCTCCACTATAGAGACCAAAAGTGTTACAAAGCATTAATAAAGGAAAAATTATGAAGGCTCTTATATGGCCTATGAGAAAGAATTCAAATTACACAAAAGATGTTATTTGGGCAAAACATCTTGTATATAAATTCCCATTTCTGTGAAAGAGTCACTGAGATGAAATAATTTCTGTAACACTGTGGAACTGTATAAATCATGTAAGTCAGCTGTGATGCAGTGGCACTTGGCCTTATTGCTTTCCATGATGTTTTGTAAATTACTCAAGTCATACTGTATTATCATGATTCGGGTTTCTTTCTCTTTAAAACTTAAATGTATTTTTTTAACACCACTGACTGATCCCAGTTTTTGGGACTTAAGTTCCCATATTGAAAACAAAACAAAAAACAAACAAACAAAATAAAAACAGAATATCGGAAAATAAACCACTGTGAGAGACTGCCCTCTTTTGCATTGTGTATTACATAGGTTTGAGGTCTGTGACACAAATTCTCCATGTCAGGGTATTATTATTATTATTATTATTATTATTATTATTGTTAGTAGTAGTAGTAGTAGTAGTAGTAGTTCTTTCCCAAAATTGTAGACATGGCATTAGTTTTGGCAATGTAATTATGCAATGTTCCATATTGACACTCATGATATCTAAATGTATGACAAAATATCATTGTGCAGTAGAAGGTCCCTAGCTTTTCTAGCAAATTCCTATGATAAATGACTCAATAATGAATAGGATGATGTGTAGAAAACCATTCAACACTGCATTTCATTACAGGCAACCAATCCACCCACGCGGTAATTTAGCTCTCTGTTCTGCTCTCCATTTCAAAAGCAGCATTCTGCACAGTCAGGAGACAGAACTGATTTAGTTTATTCAAGTTTTGTTCAAATCCTTGGTATGTATATTGATATCATATAATGGTATAATAATATTAGTTACTTTAGACAGCCAGCAAGAATTGCACATGAAACTACTTAAAAAAAAAAAAAAAGATTTTTCACCAGGTGTCTTGCTTTGAATTGACAGTTACTGTGGTGAGATCTTTCTGCTAAGCGCATGAGCATAGAAATTATGGGACAGAATCTAGTACAAATATTTCTTATAAACAAGTAAACATGCTCTAATTGGATTTTAGTGCAAATTCTATAATCCTTCTAAGTGTGTTGCTAGAGTTAATAGCTGAGCTCATGATTTAAGTGTTACAAGATTGTTGACAATCTTGAAATGTACCAGAGCAGTACTATAACTTTATGAGCTGAGTTCAAATTAAGTGTCCTTGCACATAAAGTAAAATGAAATGTCAGTTGACTCATATATTACCAAATAAAATGCTCAAATCTCATTTTTCACTATGCCAAAACAAAACATCTATAATGTTCTGTGGGCATGGAGAAGAAAGCACAATGAATGGTCTCACACTGGGTGGTGACTGGGACCTACAGTATCACTGCCTCCTAGGTGTTTTAACCCATTCACTTCACTATTCCTGCTTTTTATAATATCATACACCTAATGGCAATATTATACATCTCATTGCATTGCACTGATTGCTTTTTTGGTTGCTTTAATTTACTTTAAATTAACATTTATTTTTGTAGCAGCTGGTCATTGGGGGAAAAACACAATGAAATAATTCCCTGCTTTTTATGCTTTCACAGTAATTTCACGTGGTTCCATTGCACGCTATGGTTAGGGATCAAATCCAAGCAACTCCCTATGAGAGATACAACATTGTTAACTAACTGCATTGTAAAATCCCTGTAATTCACAAATTTCACTTTGATCTGTTCCACACCTTCAGGCTAGCTACAACTTAACAAACCTTCAACCCAATCCAACCTGCCTACTTTGATTTTGAGGTTAAAAACAGTTTACTTTCTGGGTAAGTAGAGAACAGCACAAAGAAAAAAAAAATAAACTAACATTGGGTCTTGATATATAGGACCTTTATTTAGCTCAGGTTATAGCTTTGCCAGAAGGCTTTACATAAAAATAAAATAAAATAAATATTGAAATCATTTTAAAGGAAAATATGTTTTTACTCTTCTTCCAACTGTGCTTGGCAAGTTTTACCAACTTGATGTGGACATCTGCATAAACAATTCAGTTCTGAGGGAATGCCAGATTCACAAAGTGAATAGATTTATAGTGGCTGCTTACAAGCTTTTATTGTCATTATTCTTTCTTCTTTCTTCAAGCCATAATGCTAGCAGGTTATATCAAAATGCAATCACTAGCCTGCCACATCACTCACCCATCCAGAAGCAGGATTGCGTTTTTGCGAGGACGGCCAATGTTGGGACCATAGAGATTGGCCCGGCTGTAGTAGCGGACAGACTGCAGCAGTGTCTTCAACAAAATGTAGTCCTGAGCCAGTCGACTGCTGTTGACTGAATTAGCTACCATTGTGCGGTAACTGTTCGGCTCTACAAGAAAAAAAAGTGTCTAAAATAAGAAACACTGAACAAACAAAGGCATTACCTTAATTCAATAAATAAATGACATCACAACTGTTTATTGTAAATTGTTGGCATTTAGAAAAAATGTTTGGACACCAACTGCATTAACTTTCTAAAAGTTGTTCAATAGTTTTAAGATTATATTTAAGTTCATATATAAACACTTGTTTTGGTATAAACATTCACTAGGCACTTTATTAGGAACACCTGTATGCCTACATATTTATGCGATTATCTAATCAGCCAGTTGTGTGGCTAGAGGGCAAGGCATAAAATCATGCAAATATGGGCCAGCAGTTTGGATAATGTTCACAATAGCCATCAGTATAAGGAAAAATATGATCTCAGTGATTTTGAATCTGGCATGATTGTTGGCTGGTTTGAGTATTTCTATAATTGCTGATCTCCTGTCATTTTCATGCACAGAAGTTGCCAGATTTTACTCAGTATGGTGTAGTAGAGAAGAAACATCTAGTGTGCAGTAGTTCTGTGGATGGGAATATTTTGTTGAGAGAAGTCAAGAGAGCAGGGAGTAAGGGAGGCTAGACTGATTTGAGCTGAAAGAAGGTCTACAGTAACTCAGGTAACTAATCTGTAGAATTGGTAACATAAAAGCACACACAGTATGTTGATACCTTGAGGATCAATCCATGGCCCCAACTTGCCTTGTGCTATCAGTCCAAGCGAATGCAGGTGGTGTACACCCAGGTGGTTAATATCAATTAATTGCCTGTTAATATCAATTAATTATCACTTGAATGCCACAACCTATTTGAATATTGCTGATCATGTGCATTCCTTCATGGCCACAATTTACCCATCAACTAATGACTTCCAGCATTGTAAAGCATTGTTTCACTGTTTTTCAATGTTGTTTTCAGTTTCCAGAACTGGATCCAATAGAACACCTTAAGGACGTGGTAGGAACTGCATAAAGGGCACCTAAAAATATGCAGGAATTTAATATAATCAGGTCATCATGGACCAGAATGCAAAAGGAACGATTCCAACATCTTGCGGAATTCATGCCACAAAGGATTGAAACTATTTTAAGAGCAAAGTAAAGCTCCACCTAGTATTAGTAGAATGTTCCAAATAAAGTGCTCAGTGAGTATAAGTTTAAATGAACTATTTATGAGGGATTTTTGTCATTTCAATAAACCTTAGTGTTATTGTGTTGAATAATTGTGTTAAATATTTAAATATTAGTTCAGACAATGTAATTTTTAAGGATAAAGCAAGGTAATCTCCAGAAGTATAAGCACTCTAGTGAAACCTCAGTAAATTCTAATTTCCTTCAAATTTTCAAAACAAATCCTAAAACAAATAGAGCCACAATTGTCTCTTAAGTCTGGGTGTTACATCCAAATACATTGGTCATTGCACAATTAATTATTATAGGCTATTTATTGATGTTCCAATCACTGAGCTTGTTTTGTAGACGAGGGAAGGGGTATTAAGCCTGCTGTATAACTTAATTAAAAAGCTACAATGGATTTTGTTTCTAATCAAATTGAGCTGTTTTTTTTTTCTGAGTGGTAAGACATGTTTGGCTTTCATTTGAATGTGAGGCAGCATGACAGTAAGGGTTGCTTGGGCTGCCTGGATTGTGGCTTACTGAAGACGTAATGCATGTGGTCAATTAGATTATACTTACTTATGACAACATTAATAATCTTTCAAGTTAAATACAATGACAATAGAGTATTGTTATAATACTTCATACGAGCTATTCATAAAGCAAAACAGATTGTTATGTAATTATTATTTGCACTGATCATGAGAGGATGAAATTGGAAAAATTTGACTTTTAAACTTTAGCCAGTGTGAGGCCTCGAGCATTCAAAATATAACCATCACAACATTTTTTAAAATCTTTATTCAAAGCACAGTTTTAAAATTATACACTTTTGTTATGGATGTACCCTCTTGCCCATACGCCAAAGGGTGTTTAATATACCAGAGCATTCTAATAGATCATGTTGGCTTAATAAACATGAACCCCATGATAACATTTTTGCTTCTCTTTATTTTTTTATGGATCACTCGTTTGTTTGAAAATGAATCATATTCATGAAACCTGACTATGATTCTTAACAGATTTTCTATTAGTCACGATGGCTGTTCTCACTATAGTTATAATGAGAACAATCCAAAAAGCATAACTGCTTTTCATAAGCCCTTAAATACTGGAATTTACGAATAGAAAAATAAATTTAAATGTTAACCCTTGGGCTGTATGGAGGAGCAGCATGTAGTGTTAGTGCCTCTCAGTCCCAGAGCCTAGGTTTTTATCCTGAGCTCGGGTTATGGCCTGTGTGCCTTTTCAAATGTATACCCTATACTGTATGTGGCTTCCTCTGGGTTCTCCAGTTTTTTCCCACCTCCAAAAAACAAACCAGGACGTAAACCGGCAAGCATTAATTGCCCCTAAGTGTAATTTATTCTGCGAATGTGTGCGTTTTACACCCCTTTGGTGGTCACGTCCTATCCATTGTGCCTTAATTTTATTTTCTAAAAATGTGTTGAATTATTTAATATTTTACATAAAGAAATTATGAATAATTATTTTTAATGTTTTATTTAAATATTCTATACCACAGCAAAATGTATAATTTATACAATTATAATTACAAATTATTATTTATAATTGTCAATGAATCACACTTTTATTAATTTCCACATACACCCCAATAAAATTTGAATGATGAATGATCATTCATCATTCATTATCATTCAAAAACTAATAAATATTTTCTGTCCAATCAAATTTGAGAATTCAAGAGCACTGTGGTATAACTTTAAACATACAGTATAACTGCCCTTGTTGATGCACCAAACAAAGCCTTAGTACTATATTTATTTATATTATATATTTTTTAGTGCTTTTATTATTTAATTCCAAGCAAATATTCAGACTCAGTGGAAAATGGATTCCCTACATTTGTGAAGTTTTTACATATTAAATGTCTTCATTGGACTGGAACACAACACTTATTTGGTTGTTTCTAAACTCAGGAAAATTTCAGTATTAATTTTCACGTTTACTTGCTTCTTTATGTAAGTCATCTGAAAAAAAAAAAAGTTTCTTGCAACTGGTAGTCTGTGCACCCCAAGTGTGGTAATGATTTCCAGAGCTCCATCTGTCCTCACCAGTTAAGGCTCAACAGAGCTTTGGGATGACTAAAAATATAGTATTGCTTTATTGTTTTTTTTAAGGTTCAATGGTTATGCCATGTCAGCATGGATGAGTATGCTAACTGCTTGTGATAATATGTGATTCCTTGCCATAGACACACACAGCCTCAGATCAGTCTTATTAGTATTATGAACAAACCTACCATTGCCCAGCTCCCAGGATATGTTATACTTCTTGCCAGCGCTGTACTTTAACAAACTCAACGCACTGGAGGCATTCCATGAGTTGTCAGGATTCCGATGTAGAGCATTGAGCCCAAAGATCAGGTGCAGACCGGCACAATCAGCAAAATTGTACAGTTTGTCTAAAGACCTGGCTGGGAGAAAGCGAAACACAGTTGTAACTTTGGCGCTTACATTTTCTGTGAATAAATGCAAAATTCACCTTAAAATACAATATTCGTTGACAGTACAATACTTCTCTAATTTCATTAATAAATGTTTGACTAAAATGTTTTTTTTGTTGTTGTTGTTGTTGTTGTTATCTTTTTTTGTCTTCTGTATTTATGTTTCTGTAGAAAAGGCCACACTTCGCTTTTTCAGATATTAAAAGGCTTGAATCTACCTGACCTTTCCCGTATAATAAAGCCACGTTTTATATTTCAAGTTTTATAAAGGCAAGTTAACCTACCACCTAATTAAACCTGTCTTTTGCTTATTTTTTATCTTTGTTTTGTTTTCTTTTTTTCTTCAAAATTTTCTAAAATTCAAACTGATAGAAATCATAAATTTCTAAATCATAAATTTCATACTACGTCATAGTAACATTAACAATAATTTAGATATTTTTTAATTGAACATTAAACTCATTGGATTCTTACAACAACAAAAAAAACACACCACAAGAAGAGACCTGAAAGATGACGCGCTACACACACAAACTGTAAACGGTTCATCAGTGCACACCACAAAGAAAATAGTGGCAGACACAAACACAGAAATGTGCCAATGAAAGCATTTTAGTGCAAAAGATATTGGATGGTCTACAATAACTTGAACTTATCCAGCACATGCTTGTTGGTTGTTTTGAAATTCTATCGGTTAAGAGCAGTGACAATAAACACAAATATTTCAGTGCCCTTTGACTTCATTTCCTCTCTTTAAAAAGAAGCAGATGAGACATCTCAAATGGCCCTGAGGGATTTGATGAAGCCAAAACTGTGGGTGATGTACCAGCAGAGCTGAGTTTCAAGGCTGATGTATTTGCTTATAATGCCATACTCAAATATGTCTACATTCATTTTTGCACACACACACACACACACACGCATGCACGCACGCACACACGCACACACACACACACACACACACACACACACACACACACACACACACACACACACACACACACACACATTCAATACATAAATAAGCATAATATTTGTATTTTTTACATTTTTTTTAAAGATTGAATTGTTTGTCAGTCAGAGGAGGCCTTGACCAAAGATAAATAACTACTCATCTTACCATTAACAAAATGATAATCAATTTAAACAAAAGAGTGAAGCATCAATGAGTCGTGAACTTGTTGACCTGGGCTTTCTTTAAAATGTCTTCACCATGAATGAGGACAACCTTCTTATTGTATGCCTAGGTGAGTTGTTGCTCTTAAAGCCAATCAGTCAATGAAAAAAATTAAAAATAAATTTGTGGTTCCCTGCAAATGTACAAACCTGATTATCAGTGACATGCAAAACAAAAAAGAAAAAAAAATCCAGAAACGCCTTGGGTGGGACTGACATTAGATAAAGCAGTTCTCCGTCTATATGTCTGTATAGGACCTTTATGTGATTGTAAAATGGGATTAATCTCAGTTTAACCTCCAATTTGATGAGCCTGTGAACCTACAGAGACAGGTCACTAGAACGTGATTAGTGAAGTTGTTAAAGTAAAGGTGTGTAAATGCTGTAAATATAAAATTCCTACAATATAGCCACATTTAACCCAAATAAATTCCTAAACCAGATGTGCGTAATAACATTATTACAAAATTCCTGATTTTATAGGGTGGGCAACTTAACATTTTTCAAAACAAAACAGTTGCCACACTAATAACGATGGGTGACTATCTCATAATTTAAACAGAATAGCCTAATGCAAAGCATATTTAATGTATCACTGTTGTTCAAAGCACATTAAAGTCTAAGCCTGTAATTAAGTCTTTAATTTAATGCATCATTTAATAGGGTACAAAGCTATAAAACATTAATGAGAAGGACAAAAGCTGGTTTAATTCTAACAAGAACAAACAATATAATAGCAAACAAATAGCAATGTTTAACTTTTTTTTCCATACAGATTTTTCTTTTCCCTTCTAGTACAGCTTAGTTGCATAAGTTAGGGAAGCCCACCTTGATGTGCCTGAGTGGCATTCTGGAAGTCTTGACTGTTATGCAGCCTTTAGCACAGTGAGCTGATTGAGATAAAACAATGTCAGGTGGATAAAAAGCAGAGCCATGCTGTCAGGGTAAAAGTAGAAGCAGAACCAGATGTGGGCCAGGGAGATTTGAAGCCCTTCTTTACTTGAGCAGACTATTGCACAAGAGCTGGTACTGTTGAGGAGTCTGGATATGGACCAAGCATATATCTATCTGTAACTGGTCTATTGCCCTCTTTATTGTTGTATAGAACATTACAACTACACTGACATTCGGATAATAAAATTAATCAATGTGCCGAATTCTGTAAGGACGCTCAGATTCTATTCTGCTACTTTTGTACAACTAATCATAAATCACAATTACATGTTCACATATCAACACACAAACAGTTTAAAATACAACATTTTACTCTTGGTGTCTCGTTATCTCAGGCATATTCCCAATGAAAGAACAGCTACTTGTCCTAAAAGCAGCCAACTGTGATCAATTCCATGTTTCTAAAGTAAGGTAATTACACCATGAACAGCATGCAGGCTCCTAAGGGTTCAGTACAGACACAGCAAATATAGAGAAGACATCAGGAATTGAACTCTGGTTCACATTTACAGCAGACACAAAGTGCTTCCAGATCAGTCTCTCTCTCTCTCTCTCTCTCTCTCTCCCTCTGTCTGTAATTTCACAATGTAAGATCTAAAGAATATCAAAGAACAATAGACTAATTTATACAACAAATTACAAAATTAAGCGTCAAAAATCCAAGAATTGGAAGATGGAGGTGTTTAACAATGTCTTTAATGTTTCTATGCTTACATGATTAATTTTGGTAATTTAACTGCAATGGCCATTCATACATGTTTCAGAAATTCACTGTAGATACTGTCGAATATAATGTTATTTTGCAGAAAAAAGGGAGGGGAAATGGCTTATTTTAAATGTTTAAAACCTTAAATTAATAACTACACTGAGTTCGCTTATTTAAACAACAATGTAATATTCCAACCCAGGTAATATCTTTAAGCACTGCCAGCAAAGAACTTCTAAAATTAATGTAGATGTATTGAAGGTTATTTATTCTTGAAATTGAGTGCATGAACTTAGTATCAACTGTAAAGGAAAGCACTGATTCCCAACAAGCCTTACAAACGTAATGGAAAGAGAGGGGTCTGGTTATTGTCAGGCTAGCTATCTGATCACAGACATAAGACCTCCATAACGAGCAGGACTGTACCAGAGCGCCACGGCTCATTTCGGAGCCACAGCATTTCCATTTATGTCCAGTGATTACCTACAGCAACAAACTGCATATTCAAAAAAAAAAAAAAAAAAAAAAAAAAAAACACATCAAAGCAAAGCATTTCCATAGCCAGACAACATCTACAATGTCTACTCGTAAAGAAAACAATGGGTGCAAGAAGTGTCCCAACATCGGCCTTTAATCCACTGGCATGTCTGGCTTATCAGCCAGATATTCGCCAAGTATAGCTTAAAGAAAGAAGATTTAGGACACACAAGAAGAAGCCATGCATGACATGAACTTTAGCCACTTTACTACATGGTGAATTTTTTATAACATTTTACGAAATGGGAATAAATCAATGAATACACTTATGTAAATTTGAGCAGTGTTCATTATTTAATAAAATGAAAAATAAAAAAAAACATCATTGAGATTTCTTTTGTAAAACAATTTAAATAATATATGTAACTATGATAATATATGTATGTAAATAAAATAAAAAGATACAAAAATAGACACTGTAAGGTCTCACCATGTTGTCATGCTTGTCTCATCACAAAGTTTACTTACATCACAGTTCAGAGTACAGAAAAATCTGCCATCTCTTTTTCTGACAATAATGTGTGTGAATAAGGGATTAAAAAAAAAAGACCAGCACTTTTGCAAGAAAAAAAAAACATTTTGCAAATTCATCACTCTGTCTGTCATCTGTTTGTCTGAATCAGGAGGGACACTGACATTGATTTTATACTGCAGTCACATAGCTCCAGCACTGGCTGGTGTTAAGGCTAGAAATCGCAGGGTTCTCACCATTCACATCGCTATTTCTGAACTGAATATGAGCAACCTTTAGTGTGACACAACTGCAGTGTTCACTTGTAGCTAGCACAACACAGCTATCCTGGCAGGATTTCTGAGAGGACTGTAAAATATAAAATTTGTACATCATAAATTAATGATCCCATTAATTTAATGATCTAATATTCAGTGGCAAGTCACTACAGCTTCCAACACTGGGCAGCTTCCAACACTGAATGCCTTTGTTAAATATTTAGTATGGCTTAGCTCTGGTGCTAACTTCAAAAAGACTTTAGTTAGACTTGGATGTTTCTTTTTTTCTGACAAAGGAAACAAATAGTGATGTGTTGCTGGGTCGACTCTGTGACACTGCATAGTGAGGTACATTTTCAAAGTTAGACTAAAAGATCTATAGATTGAAAAAGGTCATAAATAATTGGATATTGCCAACATTATAAGGGTACTATTAAGAGGTAAGGAAATTTATTAAAATATAAGTAAGCATTTTTTAAATAAACTTTGTAGTGAATTTGACATAAAATTAATCTTTTCTTACAAAGTAAAACTACTAAAGCTATAAATAAAGCTTATTCTTAATATATAAATATATCTTATTTTAATAAGAATAAAATAACATTTTAATACAATATTCAGACTGAACCAATAATATTCACACATATATGAGGCACACTATTCAGTTTTTTGCTTTCATGTTGTCATGAGCAAGCAGTTAGACATGAATCTCATGAAACATCTATTCACCCATAGTAAATTCCTGTTTCAGGCTTGTAGCGGTGTAAATTGGGCTGTTATATATATTTCGTCAAATTTAACAGGATTGAATTAAAACTGTGGCACATCATTTACAGTGTTTTCTATTATTTCTGTATATATGAATTAATCTGACTACTGAAATACTGTAAATATATAGAGCACTAGTCAGACACAACAATAATTGCGTTGCATTCTATTTCATAGATTTAAAGGTTTTCTTCAATTTGAGGTTACTTAATACTTTCTCCCATCATTCTAAACAAATAAATCAATTGCTGATAAATTCTCACACCTCCCCTGTTAAAAAAAAAAAAAACAGTGAGAAAGCATTTTACAGGCGAAGAAAAGCAATCACGCTGTTTGCCATTTTTCAATTCCCAGCTCACACTTAACCAATTTGAGGCGAAATAACTGCTCAATTACAAGAGAAGAACAACAAAGCTTAATCATGCAAATGTTGCGGGATTCTGTGGGCAGGGAAGAAGACCACATTGTGTCTCTGTTACAATATGCTTTCGGTTACACTAGTGCATTTTGCCAGATAAAACATGGTGCCTCAGTGAATGCCAGAGTGGTATTCATTGTATTTATTCACTTTTAATCCATTAGAACTGCTCAGCATGGATTTAGATCATCTCTGTGCTGTAATAATGATAATCAACAACATGTCTTGCATTGTCATTTACTATTTATTACATGAGTAGAATCAGTAATGTATTATGAGTAAAATAAGAAATAAATATTTAAACCAAAAAATATGTCATTAAAAAAAGAGATGAACAAATGAACAGAAAAGCAATGATGCAAATGAACAGAAAAGCAAAACTGAAGGCAGGAAAACAAACTAGCTCTCACTATGAAAACAGCTAGAGTGAAAATATGGTTTTAATAGTCCTCTGCCTGCTGGTAGTCTGAAGTGCACACTGCATGTCATACAAACCCAAGTACCCTTGTGTTTATAAACACAGCATTACACAGGGACCCTCATTCGATAGGGTACGTTTTGCAAAAAGCTGCTCAGGTCAAAGCACTTTTTTTATTGTTGAAGAATGCAAGCTATGAAGACACCTGTTTTTCATTCTGTATGGTTAGTATTAAATCTGTGTGTGTGTGTGTGTGTGTGTGTGTGTGTGTGTGTGTGTGTGTGTGTGTGTGTGTGTGTGTGTGTGTGTGTGTGTGTGTGCGCGCGCGCGTGCGTGCGTGCGTGCGTGCGTGTGTGTGTGTGTGTGTGTGTGTGTGTGTGTGTGTGTGTGTGTGTGTGTGTGTGTGTGTGCGTGTGTGTATAAAATGTCAGTGTTCAGATTAGTTAGAGTTGGTGAACTTCCCATGTGTGTATGTGAACATGTTAGCAACATTTCAGCTGCACATCACTGTATTTGTAAGACATACAATGGTACATATTCGCGTGTGTATATCAGGCCATGTGGTTAGCAGTGGAAAGGATAAAGGAGTGAGTGACATGTTAACATCCCCGAACACACACTGGTGTATACATCCACACACATTTGTGTACACTAATTAATCTTCTCCATAGAGACAGTCTTATACAGCGGCACATGGCTGAGGCAGCACAGAGCTACATGCTGGATTATGATTTCCCGTTATTGTCAACAGTTCTGAGAGCTTGGCTGATTGGCGATATATTTGATGAAGTTGAAGACCAAAGTGTGCGCCAAATTGCATAACTCACTTTCAGTGCTTTATAACGTTGAATGCAAACCCCTGGTAAGGACAAGCTTTGAATGAAAGACATATATTCCTAATAGTAGTCACCTGTCAAGTGTCAACTTTTGCTTGTATAAGTATTTATATATGAAAGAATAATGCAGAACACAGGTTTAATA